>CAUYRT010048463.1:0-81002 GCA_963574885.1 Lepilemur ruficaudatus
TGGCAGAGTAGGTTTTTGAATGTAACAAGATAAGTCAACTTGAGTGGTAATATATTTTGGGAAATCAGCTCACTACAAATTGTGACTGTAAACATTGTACTGTAAATGTTTTGTAGTTTTCCCCCAATAAAATTTTAGGAAGAAGAAAAAAAAATCATTATACTACCAATTTTAAAAAAAATACATGCATTTAAAGCTATAAATTTCCCTCTAAGTACCACTTTAGGTACATCCTATAGTTTTTATATGCTATAAATCCATAATTACTGGTTCTAATTTCTAATTAATTTCCAATATGATTTTTTTCTCCAGTTCATAAACTGCTTACAGTTTTGAATTGTCAAAGACACTTGCAAGGTTGACTGTCTTTCTGTTACTAGTTTCTAGTCCTGTTTCACTGTCGTCAGAGAACATGATCTGTGTGGTATTGCTCTCTTGGTATTTGTTGAGGACAGCTTTGTCGTCCAGAAACTGGTCAGAGTATGCTGATTGTTGGGTGTACTATAAAGGCTTATTACGTCAAACCTGTACACTGGCTGTTTAAATTTTCTGTGTCCTTACTAATCTTTTTTTCTCTGTTTAATCTGTCAGTTATGCATGGGAGTATATGAAGTTTTCCACTATTATATGGGTTTTTTACATTTCTCTTTATAAATCTATTTTTGCTTTATTTGTTTTGTGATATTGTTAGAAGATTTGTATACAGATTGTATACAAATATATCTGATTGTATACAGATTCTGGATTTTTTTTATGTCTTTATGATCAATTGTTTCCATTGCCCTATGTGATATGAATTGTTCCATCATGTGATGACCTTTTTGACTCCAGTAATGCTTTTTGTCCTGTCTGTTTTGTCTTATGCTGGTGGGCAAAATTTTCCTTATTCCCCTTTCACTGCAGCTCCCCACTCCAGGGATCTGAGCTTTACGCAGTTCCAGTTCTCTGGCGTCAATGGGCACAATGATTTTTCTCCTCTCTCTGTGGGGCAGTAAAGCGGGTTTGGATCATAATGCTCAGCCACATCTTCAGAGCCGTAATCTGGAATGTTTTAATCTCAAAAGGTAAAAACCCCTAAAGTCTAAATTCCTAAAGTCTAAAATCCCAAAAACCATGATCTTAAAAGACTAAAATCCTGAAAGCCAAATTCTGGGGAAGCAATTAGTGCGTTTCCAGTTGTACATAGAATAGTTTGCAACATGTTAGGCAGAACTGTTAGCTTGCTGTTTGTCTTTATTTGAAAATTAAGTATGGTTTAGGGAGATGTGTACAGCTATGTATGTCATCTTTGCATCATTTCCAATACTGGAGGTATGGATTGTCTAGAGACTTCTAGAGAGTTCTAATTTGTTTTATGCATTTTTTGCAAATTTGACTCTCACTAAAGTACATTATCACAGCATTGAGTTTGTGTGTAAGCATCGTGTATATACATAAAGATGTTGAAACTTCCTCAGTAAATGAGGAGATGTCTTTGTACATCTGCATTTGTGAAAGATAAAATTTCTCAAGGTCTTGGCTCTTTGGGCAAAGCATATGGGTGGTGACCCATCGTGGTTTTATACTGATCTCATCAAAAGACTTAGGTTGTTTGTTATGGTACTTCGGATGACCATGCGATCACCAACCATAGTGATATGAGTTTATACATTTCCCTTTTCAGCTTATTTCTTTATGAATATAGTTCTTCTCATAATTGTTATACTTGTATGACTATCATTAGTATACCTGAGTGTTTGTGCTTGCAAAATTATGTATGTTACTGTTACCTATTTTACTGAGTAAAGTGGCCTGTAAAGTATTTTGTTGTGTTTTTATATTTCTCAAGTAAATCCCCTTTTGAAAATGGGAATAAATATCTTTTAAATAATTTTTAAAATTATTTTTTCCTGAATTATGTTTTCGGGATTTTGATCTTTCGAGATTGTGGTTTCCAGGATTTTAGAATTTAAGAACTTCCACCTTTCAGTATTTCAACAGTCAAGATTAGGACATTCAGAATTGTGTCTTTTGGAAGTGTGATTGGCTCCCAGTAAAGCATAGGAATAATTATCACAGGTGAGTAATGGAAATGTTCCAAATACATGTATGAATTTTCTTTAATAGTAAGTCAGTGGTAAAATGTCCACTTGCCCTAATACGTCACACAGGAAGGGCACCACCAGAGTTGTGGGCACGTGCCTTCAGCCTGGGGCAGGTCCTTGGGGGAGGCAGAGGGTGTGTGGGCAGGAGCTGGGGACAGTGTCTAGCAGTGCTGCGCTTTCCAGTACGGTAACCACCAGGCACAGGGGGCTGTTGAACACTTGCCACGTGGCTAGTGGGGATTGAGATATGCTCTAAGTTTAAAATACAAATGAGATTTTGAAGGCTTGTATGAACAAGAAAAATCAAATATTTCAATACATGTTTATACGAATTACATGTTGAAATAATGTTTTGATGTACTGGTTTAAATAAAACATAATTTAACATAACCTATCTCTTTTTAATAATTCACTTCCACCCACCACCCACCACCTACCACTCGCCATCCACCATCTATTATCCACTGTCTAACATCCACTGTTCACCATTCACCTCCATTCACCATCAGTCATTCACCATCTGCCATTCATTCACCTCCATCCGACATTCACTGTGCATCACCGTTCACCATCCACACTCATCGTTATTCAGCACCCACATTTACCTCCACTCGTTTTCTAGTCATTGCTGACATCATCTCACTCCCTTGGTCCTTGCAACCTGCATGAAGGTGCTCTCATCAAGATAAGGATGAAGAAGCCAAGGCTTCTTGCCAGAGGCAAGTGGCCCACCTAATACAGGGGCAAACTAGCGTTCATTCTTTCTCCCTCCTCAGAGACTCCCTTTGGCCTCACTACCGTATTTCAGTGCAGAGACTTTACCCCATGCTGTGACTTCCTGTGCCTTTCTCTGCCATAAGTGAAAGTTTATTGTTCCAAAGACAGTGCTTAATCCCTGCCACACAAAACCCCGGGGCGTTTGAGAGATCTTAAGGATGCTTGAAACTCTGCATTCTTGGCTTACAAAGGTGGTTACTCATGCCCAGAGAAGCTAAGAAACACGCTTAACAGGAGATAAATCAAAGTCCTTCAGTTTGAAAGGGAGATGGTCTTCCTTCCTGAAACCCGTGCTGTAAAGCCACAAGGACAGGAGACAGGGAGGAAACAGCGGATGGGAAATACCAAAGATATTTTCAGAAGTCAGGATGCAGATGAAGGAGGGGTGAATACGTTAGTGAAATAAAGTTGGAGGATGAAGCAATGTGTGAGGATGGCCAGAGAGGATCAGGGTTAGAAACAGCAGGAGAGCAGGAGGCTGAGCACAGGGCGGCACCTCCACGTCTGAAGTGCCAGATCCCCTCTGCCGACCAGAGTGGTGGAGAATGTTTGCCTCTGCAGAAGCGAACTGGAGGCACTCTGGGCTTTGGGTACCAGGCACCGCAGAGACGATGGTAAGGTGGAAATCAAGTGGAAGTCTGTGTGGAAACAGTGGAGCCACACTGCCTTCTCCAGCTCGGGCCCAGAATTAATCCCCTAGGCAGGAAATCAGTGGATTCTTCTCTGGAAAATCTGAATATCTCAGAGGAAAGACCTCCACCATTCAAGTCCCCTAGGAAATGGTAGAGCGGCTCCCGGGAGGCCCCAGCTAGCCGGCCCTGTCCTTGTGCCTGGGGCTCCTAGCCGACTTTTGATGTCTCCTCCTGATGTGACAAAAACAGGCAAGTGAGGACCCAACATGTGAGGACACGTGTGTACACCTGTGCCCCCACCCGAATAGAGTCATAGGGTCCCATTATTTTACTGTCAGCTTTAGAGTAGTATTTGACTTTAAAAATAAACATATATTGCTTTGTTAAAAAATTGAAGTTAAAGGAAGACGAAAGGAGCCTTGTTGCTCTGAAGGACTCTTCCATCCCTTCCTGTCACACACAGGCTCCCTCTGGTGAGCAGGCCCCGGCGCGGCTTTGGTCTTCACATCACACTCCCACGTGGCCCTGTCAAAGTGAGCTGGGTGTGCATGGAGCACATGGAAAGGACATGTCTGCAGTCCCACTTCCTGTGGCCTCTTCTGACATATTGGCCTCAGGGATGGGTCTCATGACCTTGGTTGGGCCCGTGGTGAGAGTGTAAGGGAGACCTGGGGATCCCAGGGCAGTGGGCAAGCATGTCACTTGGCAGTCAGGGGCTTGTTGGGTTGGCCCTATTCCCAACAGAGACCCCCAGAAGACCGAGCTGAAGGTGTCCCTGTGGTCGCTTGGTTTTCCCATCGGCAAGCCCTGCTGCCCGTGCAGCCGAGAGCAGGGCCCGGGCAGAGCTCTCAGGGAAGGCCGAGGGCCAGCTGTGGCCCCCCTCAGGCAGCCCTCCTGCTCCTGCACTGGGCTTGGCGACCACATTCTGGGGGTCCTGTGTGAAGAAGCCCAAGAGGTCAGGCCTCTGCAGTCAGGCCTAGGGAGTGAGGCAGAGTCTAGCGCCTGCTTCTGTGCTGGACAATCTCAGCTAGGGCGTGAGGATTCTTGCTGGAGGCCTGGAGTGTAGCAACGAACACACCAAGTACCCAGATCTTGGTCTCTACAAACCATTCCCCACTAAAAGGAGCAAGGCTCCTTGGAGAAATGGCTTATCCCAGGGCTGGAGCAAGTGAACTGTAAGATGAGCTCATACAACCTTGTGTCGGGAAGTGTGGCTGTGCCTGTGAAACAACAGCGACGTGTTCAAAGGACACAGGAGCTAACTTAAAGCGCTTCCATTGACCCAGTTTGGGATGCTTTGAGCATCCAGATAAATAATGGCAGTAATGGATTATAACCTACTGAATAAAACAGAATCCATGCATCCATGGGGATATAAATGAATAGAGAGATAATAAACAAATAGATAAATAAATAGGGGAGAAGGAAAAGTTCTTTGCTTCCACAGATGCCAACTAATAAATGTAGGCTGGAGTTAGAAAAACCTCTGTTTGGCAACCATCGTTAGCAACATGGAAGCACTACCAAGGGATGCTCGGTGTGGAGGGACTTTGTGGAGACTCAAAGCATCTCTCCACAAGTTACTTATTAATTATAAAAGACAAAATCATAACTATACAATGGAGATATTGGATTACTCCTTAATGGACACCAGCTATCGGCTTCCTATGGACGTTATATGAGAGGGCACATTTGGGTCGGAAGGCAGCCAAGAACGCAGAACCAGAACCGCAACTCGAGGAAACCCAGACTGAGGGGCATTTTATTAAATAGCTGCCCTGTAGTCTTCAAAAAAGTAAGAGCCATAAAAGGCAAAACAAGGCTGAGGGCAGTTCCAGAGTGTGACACCCACAGGCAGTATGTGACCCTCGGCTGGGAGAGCTGGCCCAGAGGACAGGCCTGGGGCAATGACCGGTGAGATTGGAATAATGGGCTGTGGATGACATGAGGGTGCTGCGTTGATGCCAATCTCCTGATTGTGACAATTGCACACTGGCTTGTTTAGGGATCGATGGGGGTGATGTCTGCAGCCTTCCTTCACGTTGATTTAGAAAAGAGAGAGCCTGAGAGAATGGCAATGCTACTATGGCAAAGCAGTGAGTCCAGGCAAAGGGTATACGGGAATTCTTTGTTCTATCATCTTCCACCTTTTCCAAAATTGGGCTCCAGAGGTCACAG
The DNA here is from genome assembly GCA_963574885.1 of Lepilemur ruficaudatus. Classification (NCBI taxonomy): domain Eukaryota; kingdom Metazoa; phylum Chordata; class Mammalia; order Primates; family Lepilemuridae; genus Lepilemur; species Lepilemur ruficaudatus. The sequence continues at coordinate 5,672 of CAUYRT010048463.1, forward strand.
GGTGGACTTTGGGGCAAGGCTCACACAGGGCCACGTCTCAAGGGGCCCAGCTGGTTTCTCTCCTGCTACCAGGCTTTTCTTTGGCCTTTGGACCCTGGCTCCAAAGTGGCACTGAGTCCACCAGAGCCTTGTGTGAGCTGTGCTGGTGACAGCAGGAATTGGGGCTGGAAAGCCACAAAGATCCCACAAAATATAAATAGCCAGTGGTTGCGTCTAGAGTGTGCAAGCAACTAACACACAAGGAATCACAGGCGCGACAACCACCAACCTTCCTCTCGTCCCTTTTAAAAAACTCTTTCTCACCTGGCCTGTTCTTGATTGCTCCTAGGGACAGGGAGCTCACGCCTGGTGGGTGTTATGTGGTCCCCTTCCCCCTGGGAGTGTGGTGTTCTAGTCTCAGTCTGACACCATCACCCTTCATGGGGCTCTGCTTTAAGCCATCCTGATTCCAATTTGGGAAAAGGCAGGGTGTAACTAAGTAAGTCACTAGCTGCCGAAGGAGTCCCTCCTGCTGGTGCACACCCAAGTCATTTATCATTTTGTTAGATGAGGGCCCTGGGACATAGACACCAAGCAACCCTGAACCCACTGTTGCCATGGGAGTCTTTGTTCACCTGCTGACTCACTCTTTAGACATTGAGCCTTGGCTGGAGACTCCCAAGAACACTGAGTGAGCCCGGGTGACGGGGAGCCTCAGGGAAGCCTGCAGGTGGTGTCCACAGGTGCTGGACAGAGGCATCTGGAGTAGAGGGGTCTGGGGAGGAGGATCTGGGTCTGCCTGGGGGCATCTGGGCAGGCAACAGCTGGAGAGAGGAGTTGGTCTGTGAGTGGGTCCTTGGGATGAGACAGAAATGCGAGGTGGTGTGGTGTTTGTGTGGACCCTGGGGACCAACAAAGCTGGAATGTCAAGGGAAATGTGAGAAGAGGGAGAGGAGTGGGCAAGCCAGGACAAGGCTGTGCCATGTCCTTTAAGTGGCCTTGGGGTGCCGGCAGGAAGAGGACGGTGCAGACAGACAGGAGTGTGGGTGGAGGGAGGGGTGCCATGGGAAGAGGAAAGCAGGACCTCAAGGACCCACATCCTCATTTTGGGAGGGGGTGGGTGGAAGCTTCCCTCAGTGGGGTGCATAGGCAGCTCAAGGAAAGGTTCTGAGGTGCTCAAGATGGAGAGAATTGAGGGAGCCCGCAGTGCCTCTCAGGAGGGGCCTGGAGGCCTCCGTCAGCCCTGCTGCACCGGGAAGCTCTGGCCATGGACGAGACCCAGCCAGAGGTCTAGAGGGCGAGGCTGGGGGGGAAGGCCTGGGCTCCAATGCCGTAGCCCAGGGGCTCCCCCTCCAAACCTGTCCCTCCTGGTGGGCAGAGTGGATTCCCCAGGGGAGGGAAATTCATGTTTCCCGGAGCTGGGGCCGTGCCCTCCAGGTCTCCCCTGTGCAGCAGAGGCAGGGCCGAGTGGAGGCAGCACAGATTTCCTAACAAAAGGAAGGTCTGGAAGGGCAGTGTGAGGACCAGGGTTCACCCCTGCGGAGCACTGGGGACATTCTGGCTGGCAGTGGAGGTGCCTGGCTCAAGGGGGCCACCTTGCAGTGGGAGGGCCCCGTGGAGGCCGTGATGGGGGTCGGCAGCCCTCACTGGGTGACCTGGAGCCCACTCTGCCCTCTGCTGCCGTACAAACAAGGGTTCCAGGCCCCGGGTGCCGGCACTCTTGCTCTCGCTCCTGTGGCACTTCTGGAAAGTTTTCCTTTCCCACGGGGAGAGGCTGCCTGGCCCTCAGATGCCTCCTCTGGGTGTGAAGACACACATTCAGGCAGTCAGGAATTAAGTGGAATTATGCTAATTATCAATTACCCATTGATTAATGGGGACTGAGAAATGGGGAGGGGGATTCTCGCTGTAGATGCTCAGCCTGGGGGCATTGGAGACGCTGACCCAGCCATGGGACAGGCTGGCCAGAAACTTTGAGAAAGAAGCCCAGAGAGAGCCACCAGCCCCGCCGGACACACACACAGATTGCAGAGTTGCAGTAATGATGACAGCGACAAACTGTCAGTCCTTGAACAGGACAAATACATCAGTGAGCCACAGTGGAGACCAGAGACAGCCTGTATGTACATGGGAAACAGGGCCGTGTGTGGCCAGAGAGATAAGGCTGACTTCTTAATAGATGGTACTGGAAACCTACCTGTACATCGAAAATATTGCAGAAAGTTGTAGATAATCACGTAAAAATAAATTTCAAATTAAAGAACTAAATGTGATTTTAAAAAGCCTATGGAAGCATTAGGAGAAATTATTGAATAATCAAGTTATACTAGGGAAGGCCTTTAAAAGCAACATGCTCACAAAAGAAAATACAAAATACAGGAAAAAAAGATTGACATATTTCAATCTATCAGAAATTTAAAATTTCTGAGCTACCACAGAGGCTATGAGCAAAGATAAAAGACATGGCAGGAGGACAAGCTGCAGCAGCTGCAGCTCAGGATTTGTGTCCAGAGCTTGGAAAACCACAGGGAGCCTGACAAGACGCAGAGAAGGGTCACGTGGCCGATAGTATGTCAACATGCCGTCTCAGCAGCAGTCACGGCCACAATGTGTCTGCTTAAGTTAACCATTCTGTGGAAGAAACGGCGAACATGGATGCAGCCCCCTGTTTTGGAAAGGGGTGCCTTCTGTGGATGGATGCGGTGCGGGGAGTGGTTGCTTTGCTACGTCTATGTAAATTGCAAGTCTGGGTTTCTCTCTTGACCACCATTGACAAAGAGGCCTTTACTTCCAAACTGCAGCCCCCTGCTGGCTGTCTGGGCAAGGATGATGCCACGGTGGTTTGGTCACAGTGCTGAGTGCTGTATCTGTTAATATACTGAGGCCTAGTTTCAAAAGAACACGGTAGGTGTTTATTTACTGATGCGGAAACAGCTCGTGAATATATGCTGAGAAAAGTTTATCGTGGGACCGACATGCAATATGATACCGTTTCTAAACAGCACTTTATGAAAACATCTGGCCTGAATCCTTCAAAGATGTCAATGTCATAAAAGACCTGAAGAAGCTGTTCTAGATGAAGGGAGAAAAAAAGACACGAAGATGAAATGCAGCCCAAGAACTCCGTGATTAGGGGAAGGCCCGACATTTGCATTGGAATGTCACTGTGTACGTTATCCCGTGTTGGCATGGGGTCACTGTACCCCTTGCCACTGTGGTTATGTATGAGGGTGTCCTTGTTCTTAGGAAACACACAGTGAGGTATTTGGGGGTTAAAGGTCATCCATCAGGCACACTAGTACTCACATGACGTAGGGGTGTTGCCCAAGCCCTGGGAGGCTTGGGCCTGCCCAGCTTTGGCTCTTGCTGGCAAAGGGGTTGTCAGCCAATGGTTTCTTGTTCCCGAGGAGTCACTAAGTGTCCAACCAGAAGAGACCTCCAGTGACTGCCAGCCCAGAGCAGCACAGATGGCACAGAGCTGCGCGGGATTATGCACATGGGGAGTTGGGGGCTGGTTCAGGCCCCTCTCCCCATTGCCAACTCACCCTTGGACCAAAGAGAAATGTGTCCTAAGACACGGGACAGTCTCCCGACACTTCCCGTGCCCCGCCTGCATGCTGAGGTGTTTGCCCTGGGAAGTGACTGTGTCGGGGAGTGGGCTGGGCTGCCAGGCATGGGGTTAGTGACACCCCTCAGAGCAGGGACAGGAAAGAGGGCTCTGAGCAGCTGGGATGTGCTTCTTGGGGAAGTCACCGGCTGAAGGCACCCACAGCCTCAGGCTGTTATGTCTGAAATCGGGCTGCCTGGAAGGGAGGCCCCAGAGCCCCTCCCGGGCAGTCACCCAAGCCCCTGCAGGAGAAACAGGGTGCAAGTAATTTTAATGTTCTAAAAATGTAACACACTTGCCGCCATGAGGAAAACGCGAGTCTCTGGGCTGCCTTATTTTACGGCACAGCTTTTCATTCTGAATCCCACATGGGAGAGGAGCGGGAGCTCCATTTTTGGTTTAGTCCTCAGGGCGTCTGACGTTCTCCTGGGCCTGGGGTAGCTGTTGTGAGGGGCTCCCAGAACCCACACTCCTCCCTGGACATCCTCATTGACTGCAGGTGACCTTAGGTGACCATGGGCGAGAGAGGTGGGTCTGGCCACCCCTCCCGGGACCCCTCACCCGGCGCCCAGCCTCCCGCAGTGCAGGTGAATGGGGTGATCTTCATCACGAGCCCCCACAATAGAGCTTGCAGGGGACGTTGTCATTCTTTTTGTGGATGACAAAGCTGAGCTCAGACAACGTGCCCGCGTTTGTGCGAGCCAGTGGTGGAGGCAGAATATGAAGTTAGGTCTCCGATTCCGAGCCGTGTTCTTTCTACTAAACCAAATTAGTGCAAGACTCACAACATGACTCCTGCACCTTCCCTAAAACAGAGATTCTCAGATTTCTGGTCTTAAAAATATTGGGGGCCAAGCAGATTTGCCAGTCTTTTCCGTGCCTAGCCAGGTATTTGAAAGAGCCGTGGGGTGGGCAGAGCCGGGTTTGTCCAGCAGGCGGTTGGTCGTGAGCTGGACGGGTGCACATCCTTGTTCCGGTGACTCTCATCACAGTCCTGTGAGTGACGTGAGAGTCACTTGCAAATGGAGACACTGAGGCAGGGCAAAGGCGGTGATTTGCCCCCAGCTGTGGGTGTCCAGGTAGGGTGGGAGCCAGGTTTGTGGTCTCAGGCCTGGGTCGAGGAATGGCCCTGGGGCCTCCTTTCTGCCCTAGGAGTGGTCCCCACGGAGCCCACCCCTGCCCCTGGGAGGGGACGGGAGGCAGGGCCGTAAGGACCTTTGGAGGCCCAGACTCTGAAGGTAACATGATGCTCTTCCCTGCAGTTAACATCAAAATAAAAATGATACAACTGAGGCATGAGGAGGCCCCAAAAAGTGCTGCTTTGCCTCCTGTTCACTTCTTGGATTCTTTTTTTCTTTCTTTAAGTTATCCAATGTGACAGCATTAAATTAGTTAATACTTGGTGACTGTGCTTCGCTAATGCTCCACTCACAGCTGCCGACTGCCCACAGGGTGCCCCCAGTAAGGATGTCAAGAGCTCCTTGCAGATGGGGAAATTGAGGCCCAAACAGAAAAGATGGTCCACAGCCAGAGGAGGCCACTCTGTCCCTTCAGGAGGCTTCTCCCCAGGGAGGGCCCCTTGATCACTGCCCTCTGAGGTGTCATAGGAATCCCTGGGGATGACAGAAAGCAGAGGGTGCCCACGCACCAGGCAGCCCAGGGCCAGGAAATATATAACAACAAGGCCGTGGAGAGGGAGGGAGCCGCTGCCCTGGAGCTGCTCCCCGTGTGGCGCTGGGCCTGGCAGAGCTGGCGGCCAGGGACCCAGCTCGGAAGAAGAGCAGGGCTGGTGTGGGAGGTGGAGCACCTGTACGAGAGCTCAGCCACATGCAGGCCCACTCCGCCCATGGCCAGCTGCGTGCTGGATATCTTGCAGAGGGTGGCCGACCCCAGTGGGGTCACCAGGGACCACAGCCCTCCCAGGCAACATGGCGAAGTGCTTCCAGGAGGAGGGTGAGCTGGGCTTCCCCAGGGGCTGGGTGGGAGAAGGGAGGGCTGGGGGCGTGTAGGGTAGCAGGAGGGGGGCTGAACCCAGAGCAAGGGGAGCGTGGAGTGAGCCAGGCCCCTCACGCGAGGGCAGAAAGGCCACCCCTGACCTACTGCCTCCTTTGCCAGCCCAGCCTCCTCTGCCTCATCCTTCTTATCCCCAGCCCTCCCAAGGGTGAGGCGAGGGCCACCGAGTCCCTCACTGCGCTGACTGCTGTCCCCCAACTTCTCAGTGGGCAAGTGCAAGAAGGTCCCGAGAGCCTCACCAAGCTCCACGCATGCAAGCTCTGGCATCCATGTGAGACCCTGCCATGACAAGGCCCACCATTGTCACACAGAAGCGGGGCCCTCCGAGGCTGGGGGCTTCCCGCCAGTCACACTGGACCCCGTGGAGCCGGAAGGACCGTGTCTGGGAAGGGGCAGCTGGCTTTGGCCCATGCAGGTGCATTTCCCGTGGGCGCCCAGCCACCCACAGCCAATGGGTGCAGAGGCAGGGCGCCCAGCTTCCGGGCCTCGGCCACCTTCTGGCTGGCTGGGGAGAGAAGCCGCGAAGGGAGGGCAGCTTCTTGGCTCTGGGGCCTGCTTTGAAGGAGACAGGGGGGCTGTCCCTGCAGCCGGTGTAGAGGCGGCACAGGTGGGTGCTCTGTGTTAAGTAAGCCCCCAGACCCTGTTGTTTCCTCCCCTTATTTCCCCTCGCTCCTCTTTCATTTGCTGAGTGTCAACTGAATGCACTGCTTGTCCATCCTCTAAGGTAGACCATGGAAAGCTCTGTTCTCAGACACCTAACCTGGGGGGGCGGTGGAGAGACAGGCTCACAGTGCGCTGTCAAAGGGCAGGAGAACATGCTTGCGAGGGGCAGGGGATGGGTTCCAGCAGGAACCCAAGGGAGGCAGGTGTCCAGGTGGTGTTGCACTCATTCTTCCACCATCTTCTGTTGAGCACGTGCTGAGGCTGGCATCATCCCCAGAGGAGTTCCTGCAGTCTGGGATGGCCGCGAGACCACAGACCGTCCTCGCACTGGAGGGGAGGTGTCCTAGGAGGGGCACTGTAGGAGCAAGAAGGGCTGTGTTGGGACATGAGTGGTGGGCTGGGGTAGTCACAGAAGGCCTGGCGTGGGCCAAAAGCTGGATTTTATTCCACGGGCACCGAGGTGACATAACCACGGGAAACATGTGCAGTCTAAAGAACTAATACAAACACCCACAATCTTGCCACTCGGGCAGCTACAATTAATGTCCAGATGTATTTCCTTCCAGCCTTTTTTTCTTATGAATATTTTTTCATGGTAGATCATATTGTATTATATATGTATATATTTTTCATTTGGTGTCTTAATCCAATCATTTTCTCATGTTAAGTACTTTGATCACATAATTTGTATCGTGCGCTGTGTCATAGTTTACATAGTGTCAGTTTCCCATTTTCTCCTGCTATAAATAATGCAGATGGACATTTCTGTGAAGTTTCTTTCCCTTCTCATTCAGTTTCTTGAAAGGCTTCCTGGGTCAGAGGCCCTTCACCTTCCAGGTTGCCACTGGTGTGGCAGTGGGGGCTGGGGTGTTTCTCGGCACCTGGGTCTTGTTTCTCAAGGGCACTGCATGTGCATTCTCCTCTTCTTTGGGGTTGTGGCTGAGCTGTTGGCCGGGCTGCTGTGTCCCAGGTGGATGCCCGTGGGATCCTCAGTTCTCTGCCAGAGTCAGAGACAGGGAGCCTCCCCTCAGCCAGGAACCTGCCTCTGGCCCCCCACGGTGGGTTTTTGTTGGATGTCACCCAGACTGCATGACTACAGGGAGGGCCTCAACCCTCTGGGCTGGAGGGGCCTGGGGTGGGGGATCTTTTGTATGCGTCACCTCAGGTGGGCCGCTCCAGCCCCTACAGCCTGAAGCCCAGGCACATCTGGCTCCAATTTCCAAGTGGGCCGCTTGGCTGGGGTCCAGGTGCTGCCGGCCACACCCTCCTGTTCCTCCTTCGGTGCCCAAAGCAGAGCACCTGGTTCAGCACACAGCACACAACAAATATCTTTCCTTTAAAAATGTTTTTATTTTGAAATAACTTCAAACTGTCAGAAAAGTTATAAGAATGGCAGAGAACTCTCGCGTGCTCTTGATCCAGATTCAACAACTGTTTACATTTTTGTTTGCTTTACCATGTACTACAGTTCTCCCCTCCTCTCCTCTCTGCCTCTCCACACACACACACACACACACACACACACACCCAGAAACACACCACATACATGGACACACAGACACATACCACACACACGGACATGCACACAGACACACACGGACACACACGGACACACACGGACACGCACAGACACACACACACTCACACACACTCACACATTCACGTATTTTTTCCTGAACAATTAAGAGTAAGTTGCAGACATCGTGCCCTTTGCTTCTGAACATTTCAGTGTGTTTTTCCTAAGAACAAGGACAACTTCTTACAGCACCGCAGGACAGCTATCAATACCAGGACCTCTAACACTGAATCAGCGCCATTGTCTGATCCCTGTTCAGAGTTTGCCAACTGTCCTGACAATGCCCTTGGCAGGTCCCCTCCCTGCCTGTCCTGGGTCACGCGCTGCACTTGTCACCAGCCTTGTAGTCTCCTGCAGTGGGGCAGTCCTGGGCTGTCCTCAGCCCTCACTACCTTCAGTCTGGAATTCGTAGAATGTCTCTCAGTGTGCATCTGTCTGAGGTGTCCTCACCAGTGGGTGACCAGTTTTAGCCCATGTGGTGTGGGGCCCTGCTCTGTTCCAGGACTGGGGACGTTGATTTTATCCCTGGTGGGGTGGTCTCCCTGCTGCAGGCTACGCTTGTCTCCATAGGAATCCGTGGGGAAATACTCTTGAGAGTTTGTGACTATCCTGTCCTCATCAGGCCTGTGCCCACGGTTCTCACCTTCACTGACGACCTTTTCCTGAATCCATTGCCAGTGCGAGGGCTGCCGGAGCATCTTTGGACCCCATGATTCCTTCTGCGTTTACTATTGGCATTTACTGGAAGGAAGAGCTGTTCTTACTTATTTATTCATTTACATCAGAATGGACTCCTGGAATTTTATTTTATTCAGTAGATTATAATCCATTAGTATCATCATTTATTTTGATGCTCAAATATTCCTGATCCCTGCCAGCAGCAGCTCTGAGATAGCTCTTGTGGCCTTTTGACAGCTTCCCATTGTTTTTGGCCACTTCCTCACCTCCTGGCACAGGAAGATGGTTCGAACTCATTTTGTACTTTCCCTGCCCTGGCTGGAATCAGCCATTTCCCTGAGGAGGCCTGTCCCTCCTTCCCCTCCTCCCCTACTTTAAAACTCTTTATTCTAAAATAATCTCAATCTTATATAACATTTGCAAACCTGGCTCCTGTTTCAGTGGGTAATCATGTTTAGAAGCCAAGGAGCCCTTTTTGAGGTCATTGCTACTGGAGTGCCATTTGTATTATGTATTTATTTTATATTTATCCTTGTGAGCATAGGGATATTGGGCTTATGATAGTGCTACAAAGCATCTACTTAAAATACAGTTTTGGGTACCGATGTGAGGCAATTTATAAAATACATGAAGTAAACAGTAGACTCCAGACACAAAGGTGAAATGCAAATGATTGAAATCAGGGAAAGTGAATGAACAAAATCTGGGAAACCTGGGCCATAATTGTGCTAGACTTGGATTTGCACACCAAGGGGCACTTTGGTGTCCTCCCAAAACACTGAATGGCCAGATGTTGGGAAAGTTGGCTTGGGCTAAGAGCAATAGTTCATCCATACCAAGTCATATGAATTTAATACTAATGGTTTATACCATTATTATTGCTATTGTACAGACGGGGAAATTGAGGCACAAAAGGCCGCCCGTTGAGGTGGGTATCCGTGATGCTATATTAACTCAAGTTTGTAATGGTGATCAGGAATGCTGATCTCTGGGTTCCTACTTTGGGGTATGGGATGTTGGACTACATGAAATTTAAGGTCTTTTCCATTGCTAATATTCAAAGATAAAATGTTGATTGGGACTATCTTCCCATGACAAACATGCTCTGGCTTGGGTCTGTTTAGGCAGAAAGCAATGACTTGCTCATCCAGTTTGTCTTAAGTGGAATTGGTAGATACGTTCATGCCTCACTTAACAGCTAGGATATATTCTGAGAAATGTGCCACTGGGCAATTTTGTTGTGTGAATGTCACAAAGTGCACTTATGCCAACCTAGATGGTATAGCCCCGGACACACCTAGGCTAGGTGGGACAGCCTGTTGCTCCCAGGCTGCAAGCCTGTACAGCATGTGACTGTGCTGAGTACTGTAGGCAACTGGAACACAATGGCAAGTATTTAAACATGTCTAAACAAAGAAAATGCATAGTAAAGATACAGTATTATAATGTTATGGGACCGTAGTTGTATGTGTGGTCTGCAATCGACTGAAATGCTGTTATGCAGCTCGTGACTGTACTAAAAACCCACTTATCTCCTCATGTCATATTTCTAAGTCTTAGATTCTTTATATGTGGAATGGGGTTAAATACAGCACCTATTTCATGAGCCTACTGTGAAGATTGGTTTGAGATAATGCATATAAAGTATCGAGTGCCTGGCACATAGTAAGTTTCCAATAAATGTCAACCATTTTTTAAAAAAGACTATTCAGCTAGTGAAAGCCAGAGTTCGAATCCAGGCTGTGTGGCTGCAGGGCCACCCTGCTGGGCACCTGCCCATTCAGACCCTGGCCCTAGGCTGTTGTCCCCACCTTGCTGCCTGCACCCAGAGGAAGACTCTGGCCAGGAACTTTCTGGTCCTGACCACGGAGAACCTGGGCAAGCAGATGGAGTTCAGCTATGGCAAGGCTGACTGGAGTGGGACAGCCCCTCTTGGGTCCCCAGAAAGCCCATCTCCATCAGTCTTCTCTGCCTGGGCGGGCAGGAGGTGGCCGTGCTGAGCAGTGTGCAGACACGTCAGTGGGGAGAGGGGCTGCTGGTGAGAGCCTCCTGCCATGGCTTCTGTTGCCTGAATAGGGGAGCAGTGGGAGGGCCATAGGAAGGAATGATATCCACTTGGGGGCCTGGAGCACCAGATTCACTTAGTGATGCATTGAAGCCCCATGTGACCTGGGGCAGGCAGAGATTCTCCCTAAGCATCGGCCCACCCATCCTGGAAATGGCCTTGCCAGGGTGGGGGGCATGAGGGCCCATCTGGGAGGGGCCCTTGCTGTGTGTGCCAGCCCCTTCTGTAGGAGGAGTACAGGTGGGGCCCAGGGGACTACTTAGACCCAGAACAGAGTCGGCCCTCGCTATCTATTGACTGAACAACAAATGGATCAGAGGCTTCTCTAGTCATTCTTCTCATAGGGCTGTGTCTAGTTTTTCTAAGGAGGAGGCAGAACTTTATAGCGTTCCTGCCTTCTTCCACTTCCCCTGCTGCTTAGCTGTAGAAGCCCTGCCTTAGGGCAGAGCCTGAGCTTTCCCGGCTGGCTGGCTGGTGGATGGTGGTGGTGGTGGTGGGGTCAGCCTTAGCAGGTGATCAGTAGTGCAGTTTATGGAGCTCAGGGAAGCAGGTCAAGAGAGAGCCGGAACCCTACACCTGGCCACCTGTGCAGCTGGGACAGGGCAGTGGAGGGAGAGACCTCTCTGCTCCTCACTTTTCTCCTCGACAACCCTCTTAGATCACAAGTGAGACCATCTGAGGACTAATGAAATCAGAACAAGAGCTGTGTCTTGCCAGTAGGCCACCACTGTCAACCAGGTGGTGGAAAGAAAAGGACAACTTCCTCTGTCGTCCGTTGTGGATGAATGGTACTGCTTAGATTAAAACGAAGCAAACTTGAGAAAGAAGACACCCCTGCCAGTGAATCCTTTAGTATGTCATCAGCGAGAAATCACTTATTGAAAACTTTAGGACAGATGTGACTCAGACGTCCATCTCTAGATAACCAACAGATGCATGAGGGATCGTCTGTCCATCCATCCGAGTTATGGAGAAGACATGGAAGATGACGTTCACAGCAAGATGTTCAACAACATTGTTAGATTTAAAAAACTGCTCACAGAAGTCTTCACAGGATCCTATTTTTTGTTTATAATTATTTGCATAGAAAACAATACCAGAAGGAAACACAGTATTGTCAACACAGCTTTCCTTCTGGTTGGTGAGATCCTGTGTGGTTTTAAGTTCTTCTCACTTAGCTCCGTTCTTTACATTTTCTGCAATGAGGATATATTCACCATATTCAAGAGGAAGAAAACAATTCAAGTTATTTTAGAAAGAGAGCATGTGTGTTCTATATGTGCTTCGATTTGGGCAGCACAGAGCAGTGACCTGGAGAGAGGTGTCTGGGCAGGGGGGGATGGGCAGGGCCGGCAGGGGCATCTCCAGGCCTCACCTGCCAGGTCGAGGTGGGCTCCTGTCTGGTACGAATGAGGCTGCTGACCTCCGAGGCCTCTCCCAACTTCGGGGGTCCCAGGCCAACCTAACGTGCTACTTAAGGACAGTTTCTCAGTGCCCTGAAGCCCTGGAGGTGAAGGTAGTCAGGTCCCAGCCCTTTGTGCACTGAGTCCTGTGTTTGAACTTGGCTCTGCCCCAGCCAGCCAGCTGTGTGACGTGGGGAAGTGCCCTCCCCTCTCTGAGAGGCAGCTTCTTATCTGTGAAGAATGTTAAATGCTGCATCTCTTACAGGGCTTGTGGAGGAGTAAGTGGCATAGCAAGCAAATGGGAATGAGCAGACACTCATCTCTGGCGAGGGCGATGCGGTAACACTAGTGCACATGACAGGCCAAGAGGGTGCGCGGGGCTGGGCTGGAAGCGCCCAGGAGCAGATCTTGCCAGACCTTCTGCAGTGCCCAGGCCCGCAGACAGCTGGTGTTTGGGATACATCTGCTACTTAATGAGGACGTGGGGGAGGTGATGGGACCACAGGAATGAGTCTATGAGAACACGGGCTGTTACTGGCTGCAAAATGGGAATGAATTCCTTCGTGGACCTGCGGAGCTGGCTGCTGCGTCGCTACACAGGTGCCCCAAAGGCAGGGTGTCCCTGGCCTGGCAACAATTTGTTGCTTGAATAGCTGGAAGCATAGACAATACCCGCCTGCTTCCAGTAACCCCATGTCCATAATAAGAAGCCGGACAAGTGCCCCGCTGGCCTCAGTTTCCTTCCAACGTTTTGTGTGCCCAGGGCTAGCCTGGGCTGAGTCAGGAAATCCTGGAGGGGCTGCCCCTTCCTCCTGGGGTTCTGCAGGGTCTCTAGGTTCAGGGACAGCTGGCGAGTGGCCAGATGTGGCTCTGCAAAGCCTGGTGTCACCTGTGGCTGGCTCTAAGTTCCTCCCACCTTTTCTGTGTCTGACACAGCCCCCCAAATCCCACCATCAAACTCCCCTTTGAGAGAAGATGGATTCTGAAAGGAATCTTCACCTCCAAACCCGGGGAGGAACGCAGCTTCCCGCTTGCTTGGGAACAGGCCACCGCAGCATTCAGAAATTTTTCTGAGAAGACTCTCAAGTGAAGACCAGCCGTCACGCAGGCACGCTCCGGGACCCCTGTGCCGCTTTCCTGTAGATTTCCTCCCCTCTTGATCTCTCTCTGGTGCCCCAGGGTTGCTTTGTCCTCCCCAGTCTCCGCCTAAGCAGAAACAGACCCAAAGGAGCCAGCAGCCTAAATGCAAGACTGGAATGAAGCGCATCTTCCCACTTCCCAACGCTGAAAAGCCAGGACGCAGGGGCCCTGGGCTGCGGTAGGTGAGATGGGTCGTCCTGGGGGGTGGCGGGGAGGGCTCCTCTTCTGGGCCAGCCAGAGAACCGGGCTGGGTGCTGCCTCCCTTGACTGGCGGATGGCAGCCCCGCAGCCCCAGCCTCCTACCGCAGGGACCTGCGGGGGCACAGGGACTGGGGGGCGACTCCCACCCTCACTAAGACAAAAGGGCTGATGAAGTTGGGATTGTCGTGTGAGTGCATACACGGCCACTGCCATACAAGAAACTGGGAAAAGATGACAAACAGAAGACTAATATCTTATGGCACTGAGAGCTCTTACAAATCATGAGCCTTCCATCAGGAATCCTGAACCCTCAGGAGGAAAATAGACACAGAAGAAGATCCCTACCGTAAAAATGCCCAAAGAAATACAATACTACATAGTCAGTATATGTACCATACATGGTGTAAGCCCTTAAAAATGGAGGGAAGAAAAACAAGATAAAAGAAAATGCCTTTTTATGTGTGGCTTATCAGACTGTCTGAACTTATTTAAAAGTTGCCTGCAGCCTCCAGGAGTCTGGGGAGCAAATCCAGGCACCGGCTGGGGAACGTGAACCGCCCCGTGTTCCCCGTGTTCCCCGTGTTCCTGATTGCTCTCCAGGAGGGCGGACATCCTGCCCAGGGGTGGGCTCAGAGCCAAAGGCAAAGGCGGATGAATAAGTGATGGGATTTCTGGGCACAGAGAGGCAGCCGGGATTACAGTAAATGAAACCTGAATCTCGAGGCTTCCACTCACCAGCAGCCCTGGCACTGGCGGACACTCTAAATGATTCCTTTTGTGCACCCTCACCGTCATTTCATTATGGCCCATTAAACAGCAATAATTAAAACAAAATATATTGGGTTTGTTTATCCTGGACTTTGCACGGAAATGAGGTTTGCAACAGTGTTGGTGCAGAGTTGAGGACTGCAGGACTCCTAATTAGCAGGGTAATTAAGGAGAAATTGCCTTTGGACTGCAAAGGTGCACTTCTCAGGGATAACGAACTCTCCTGATGGAGGGCGTCCTGGCTGGGGGCGACCAGCGGTACCGGGGCCTGGCCAGGAGTCCCAGGGACTGTCTGGTGCTGGTCTAGACAGGGGAGGAGCTGGGCTTCATTCAGGTAACAAAATGCTATGTGCCTGGTACTGTTCCAGAAGCCAAGGTGCACCATGGAGCTTGCACGCGAGCAGGGAGACGGACACCAAGCATGTGCCGATGAGACATGCCAGAAGGCGTTGATGGTAAAGAAGGAAACCAAAGCCAGAGAAGGGGCGGAAAGACGTGGAGAGCAGGGATGGGCTGCGGTGGTCCAGGAAGTCTTGAAGAGATGACTTTGAGCTGAGAACGGATGGAGTGAGGACCAGAGGTGTGAGGGCCAACCAGGGGCAGCTTCCCAGGCAGAGAGAAGAGCAAGGACAGGTGGGAAGGCAGCTGATGGCTGGACAGGCTGGGAGCAGGGTGAGGGGAACAGGGTGCAGGAAGGAGCTTTCTCTTTGATTGCCCCAGGTGAGATGCATACCCCAGGACACTCCCAGGTACCTCTTGCTCTCCATCCCCTGGCACAGAGGGAAGACTTTGTCCCCACTGATTTGTGCAATAAAGACCCTGCCCCAGGCTGTGGACCCCAGGTGAAGCCAGAGGCAGAGGCACCTGGGAAAGTGACTTCTTGAGTTGGAGCTGCTGTGAGGGTCCGGGGCACATCTCCAGCTTCATCAACAGAGTCCACTTAAAGGAGAAGGGGTGCCCAGCTCCCTCGGGGAGGAGGATAGGGATGGAAACATGCATCTGTCCATCAATCTATCTATTTGTCCACTCTCCAACCAGAAGATATTGCACATTTTTTGAGCCCCCCCACCCCCTACTGTGCCAGGGCCCTTGGTGGGAGCTGGAAGCACCCAGAAAAATCATCCCATGCTCCCACCTTGGACATGAAGCAGTCTGCAGCAGGAGCGACTCCTTTTGCAGTTTGGTGCCATCTGGTGGCAGTTGTTGGCTCTGGCTGAAATTGATGGGGGAGATTCTGGGTCGGGGGGCCCCTCCTGACTTCAGGACGGCAGCATCCATTGCGAGGAATCCCCTGGTTGGTTAGTGCCTTTCTCAGCCTAATGTGAGGAAGCTGGGCTGGGAGGGTACAGGGGACGCAGAGACCCCTCCCTGACTCCACTTCTCTGTCTCCCAAGATGTGGTTGCCTAGGCTACCTGCCTTCTGTTTCCCTTGTTCTCCCTCTGAGTACTAGTTGCTATTCTGAGTTTATATTTTTATGGGGTTCACAGTACTGTCCAGGAACCCAGGAAGTATGGCCACTGAGGGTCAGCCTGTAGGGTCACAGGCAGAGAGCCCTACCTACTGGTGACAGTATTCTGGCGAAGAGCTGGGTGGGTTTGGGGCAGGTCCCAAGGACCACCGGAGAGAAATCAGTCAGTGGCCCTGGGTCTTGAGTACTCTGGTATTTGACCTTGTGAATATCTTTCCCCTGGGCCTGGAAGAGAAAGCCCTGACCTCATGCCCAGTTGTTCTAGGACCTGCCCCTCCAGCCCTCCAGCCCCACCCCAGGGTCCTTTGGCCTTGGGTTTTCTGCTGGTGACCTCTGCCCACAACGGACATCTTTATCCAAGTGTCTGTCTGCAGGCTCAGGGGCTTCCTCCTACCCAGACCTCTGTTCCTGGTCCCGGGGTCCTCACCAGGAGTATCTGGCATCCCAGACTGTCCCTGAGACCCTGTCTGGATCCCACTTTGCCACCTCCTGACTAGGGCATCTGACTCAGAGCCTGTGGGATTTGCATTAGGAATGTGGCTTTTCAGTGTGAGGTTATGCTCGTTGATGTCTAACTACCTACAGAGACGGGCCCCATTAAAGAGTGGAGAGCTGAAGCATGCTCAAGGTGGAAGTGAAGACAAAGAGGAAAATATTTACCTGAGAATTGGCCACCAATCGGCTTTCATAGAAATGGGACAGAGTGTGAGTGATTCTCAGGCATCTTAGATATGGTTATTCTTTGATCAAATCATTTCTCTACTGAAAATTTATCTTAAAATAACAACGGACATATGAAGGTCCCCCAAGAGTTCCCCAAGTAAATACGCTCATGGCAGATACTGGCAGTTGCCCCAAATATCTATTTTTTCTCCTATTATAGTAGAACCTGCCATGTTTATCTGGGCATGTGAATGCCAAGATAAAAACTCTTTCTAAGCCTGCCTAACTGCTGGGAGTGTCTGTAGTTCTGGCTAAGGGCATGAAAGCAGAGGCAACAGGTGCAATGTCCGGGTCTGGGGAGGAGTGAGCCCTCCTGCTACTTTCTAGCCTCCCTGATCACTGCGCTGGACCATGAGGAGCCACTGGACCATGAGGACAAGGGCCACACCCAAGGAATGGTGTAGAACCCAGAGTAAAGGAAGCTCTGCTACCCTCAGAGCCATCATGCCACCAGATGTCCACATCGGTGGGAAAAAACTGTCTTAATTATGGGTCTCTATTATGGAAACTGGACATATACCCTGACTACTTATAGAACCACTAAGAATATTGTGCAAGAATATTTAATAACACAGAAAGATATTCACAATATATTGTTAAGTGGAAAGAATCCTACAAAACCTGATAGTACCATGATCTCATTTTTTCTTTTAAAACTATACGTATAATAAATTCATTAAAAATATTGGTAAGCTCTATGATAGAATGCTAATGACTCTTATCCTTAGGTTGTGAGATTATGGATCATTTCAATTTTTTGTCTTATGTGCTTTTAAAAAAAATCTTAACATTTAATTCATTGATTGATTTACTTTCCTTTAGACAACTCTTTTTGAAGAGTACAGTAAAAGGAAAGTCAACCATAAACCCACCACTTTAAAAAAATCTATTCAGGGATTATAAATTCAGATGTCTCAGACATCAGACAAAAATCATCACTGTGTGAGGGCTGAGATGTCACAAGGGCAGGGTGTGGACCATGGCCGGCTGCCTTCTGGGCCATTGTTCTCACATCTTAGACAATATAAAACAAAGCCCACACCGATTCTGGCCAAACAAAACAACTCGCACTGTGGTGGGATAGCCAGGCGGTAACCTCTGCTTAAAGTAAGAAATGAGGGTCCCCTCCCCTTCGCCCCTCCTTCCCTCTTACGCCTTTCCTGGTTAAAGGGATGGAGGCAGTGGGAACCAAGGCAGGTGCTCCTGGGAGAGGGAGCTGGGAATTGGCATCCCTGGGACGCAGCAGAGTTTAGCAGGGGCATTGTCAGATAGAGGCCTGTTTGGGAGGAGGGGGTAAGAAGGGGGGAGGGAATAAGAAGAGAAGGGGAGACAGAAGGAGGTAAGAGGGAGAAAGAAGGAGAAAGGGGGCATTTCTGGAATGAGGACAGATGTGCAGATGTGGAAGGGCTGTCACTCCCCACCCCTGGTTTTATGAAAGGGATATCACACTTGCTACCACCACTATCTATGGAGGATTTTACCATTGCATGAAGTACTTCTTCCAAGAAGGGGACCATTTCTCTTTTGCAGATGGGAAAATGATGGCAAAAAGGGAAGATGACCTAGAGCTGGGAGGCAGCAACAAGGACTTTGGACCTGAAACACAGTGTCCATTCGGCTACTGCAGGCTACAGAACAGGGACAGAGAAGCAACTAGGCTGGTTCGTGGGTAAAGACAGGAGAAGCAGGTTAGAGAGAAGCATTTCCTACTGTCCCAGCCTTGGCTGCAGGACTAGACGGGTGTCTGCCTCGCTCTGCAAGCCATGGGCCCCATGATCATGTGGGAGGTGTCTCCTTGTGACTGCTCAAAAGCCCTCAGCTACATTTAGTAACAGATACTGGAAAGAAGAGACAATTGATTGTCCCTCTTTAATCCATGTGCTTGTTCAAGCCCCGACTTCCCAGAGAGCCCTGGAGGACACCAGGCCAGCACTGCAGGGAGGCACTGGCTTTGTTCGCTGTCTGAGGCACATTTCCTGAATGCTTTGTTTACGGCTATGTCCTCTGTGACTGGAGGCTGCAGAGCTTAGCTTACGAATTTATGCACTCAGCAGATCTGTACTGCACGCCTACTAGGTGCCAGGCACTGATGAGCCCAAGCTGGCCTGCTTTCTACCTTCATGGCATTTACAGTTTAGGTGGGGGGATAATATTAGTAAAAAAGGCCATACCCCCACCCCACACATACAAACAGTGTAGTAAAAGGTTTAAGCCCTGTGAAAGAAAAGAAATCTCTTGTTCTCTTGTCCCCTGTGTAAGGCTGGCACAACCTTGGTTCTCAGTGGGCATCTGTAGAAGGGATGGATGGGTGAAGGAGAAGGATATGTGGGCCACAGGGTGAACCTCCATCTCCCTAAAAAGGTGAGGCCTGGTCCTGAGCTGGGGCTCAGTGAGGCTTGGGGGCACGTTGCTGGAGCCTCCCTCTCCGGCTAGGACAGCTGAGCTCTTCTCCAGGCCTGCACCATAGGGAACTTCCACCTGTCGCTGGAGGTCTGGCTTTGGCAAGCTCCGCCACCGTGGCTGCAGGAGGCTCTCTTGACGCCCCAACTCCCCCAGGTCCCTGCAGCCCCTCCTGAGTGTTACCTGGCACACAACTGGCACTGCATGGCTGTCTGTGGAATGAATGGAGAGGCAAACGGGTTGGCAGGTCAATGAGAGTGGCTCCCATTGTGTCATTGTGCTCAGCTGTGCCCCTCACCAGGTGGCCTTTGGGGGCTGAGAGGTGGGATTGCCTAGACCAGCCTTGCTCAGACGCCAGTCAATTTCAGTCAGTAAACATTTCTGTTGGGATCTAAACGTGCTCTGAGAGCCTGCTGTTGTGTGAGGCCGAGGCCACAGGGAGGGAAGGGAGGCAGTGCCCACCTCCCCCTCCGAGTGTGCTGAGAAGTGTCTCTAGGCCCTGCCATGGCCTAGAGATGCCGGGCAAGGTGATGGCGAACCGAGTCACCAAGAGAGAACAAGGAAGAGCAGAGCAGTGGAGTGTGGGGGAGGGGTGGGACAGCACCCTGGGGAGAGGGGCCTGCAGCTGGCAGATGGCAAGAGGGAGGGCCCTGCAAATCCGGGCTTGCAAGAGTATTGCAGTGAAGTCACAGTTACAAAGCACCTACTGTGCATGTCTTTGTGTGTGGGGGCAGAGAGAGAGAGAGAAAGAAAGAATGAGAGAGGAAAAAAAAGAGAGAGAGATAGAAGGAAAGAGAGAGAGAGAGAGCTAGGGAGGGGGAGGAAGAGAAGAAAGGAGAGGGAAAGAGAGAAAGAAAGGAGAAGGGTTAGGAGGCAGAGAGAGAATAACCTGCAGCGGCCAGATCAGGTACTGACAGGCGGGCGTTGCCAGTAAGGGAGGTTTAAGAGCCACACTTGACCCCAAGTCCCCCTGACTGAAAACCCAGTCCCCTCCCCTGCAGCTGCTTACATAATTCCAATCTGTTAGAAATGGAAAGGCTTCATTGTGTTTACTAATCATTCATGCAGCAAACTTATTTCATTCCTTCAATAGTCATTTCAATTAAATTCCGCACATTTATTGAGCACTTAACATGGGCAATCGACCGTGTATTTTGTTTCAGGGGAACCACGTCTTATTTAGGAGGGTGCAGCAAGGAGCGTTGGGCTTGGGCTAGCGAGGCCTGGGTGCCAGTCCTGCCTCTGTTGTTCCCAACATGTGACATTCTCAACTCCATTCTGTGAGTCTCATGGAGAACTGCTTTGCACCCAAGAGCTGACCTTGAAAGTTACCTTTTCCTAGAGGTTTATTGGTGACATAATTTAGACTTGGAGACTGAGATCTTTCTTCTATTTTTGGCTAGATCCAATTTGAAATTTCCTTGGATTGATTTAGTTTTCTTATTAGCAATTCATTATTACATCTTAATAACAGTCAGCTAGCCTTACCAACTAAATGCTTATGAAAAGATTTTGCTCCAAGTCAGTGACTCCAGTGGATCAATCCAAACAGTCCTGGATGTTGGGACATTATTACAGAAATCAAACCCTGTAGGTGTACCCCTAGGATGTACCCCAGTCTGATGTGAGGCCTGGCCCCCCAGTGTCTCACACCAGGAGGCTGACGACTAATGTCAAGCTGTCAAGACCCCTTGAATCTGGTGTGAACCCTGTGGATGGAGAAGAGACTTTGACCTTGGGGTCTTCTCCCTCTGAAGCTGCGGGAGGGTGAACGAGGATGGGAGCCACTCCCCAGCTGAGGGTGGCTGCATCCTGAGACCTTTTCATCCAGGAGTCCCTCCAGCGCAGTGGAGAGAAGGCCAGGGGATCCAGGGCCCTCCAGTGTGGTTCTGGAGGGTTCCAGTTTCCTTCTCTTTCCTTCCCCATCTCCTTTCCTAGGCAGAACCTCTTAGGGCTGGCTCCTAAGGCCACAAGCTCAGGCCTGTGTCCCCTGCCCGAAGCACAGAGTAGGTGCCAAAAATGGACTGAAGGCTGTGGACTTAGTCTCCCTCAACACACCCCTTTCTTACCCTAACACTTGACAAGAAGTCATGACCAGTCTGAAAATAATTAGAGACCCATACAGAATTTATGTCAAGTGTGGGAAGGTCAGTTACCTGCAGGCGCAGGGTGGGTTACACATATGTGAGAGGTGGCCTGGAGGAAAGCAGTATGGAGTAGTGAGGCCTGTGGCCAAGTATGCTTGACATGTCCAGCCTAAAGGGAATTGATCTAAATTTTTAAAACATTTCTATTGGCCAAATAAAATACCTTTGATCCGGCCCAAAGGCCCTTGGTTTAGCTTTTCTAGCCAGATAGGTGTGCTGAGTAAAGCTCAACAAACCAGGCAATGAAGTGTGAAGAATGGAAAAATATAAGGGAACAAGTGGGCGGGATGAGGAGCCACAGAAAAGCTCTCTCACGGGTGCTGTTGCTTTGTCCCCGGCTGGCTCGTCCTGGAGGCAACCGGAAGAGGCAGATGCCACCTGTGAATACCCAAAGCAGCTCATGGTAGCATCTGTCGGGGAACAGGGCCCCCTACTGGGGGACAAAAAACCCTGGAGAGTAGACACCTGTAGCAGTAGCAAGACAATAACAATGATAATGATACACCACAGTCATAGCTGGTGCTCACGAAGTGGTTGCTATGTGCTGGGCTTTGTGTTCAGCACTGGCTTAAAATGTTCTTCTTTATTTTTTAAAATAGACTTTATTTTTTAGAGCAGTTTTCTTTTTTTAATTTTTAATTTTACTCTAATCCTGTGACAGATTATAGAGCAGTTTCCTATGCATAGCAAGACTGAGCAGAAAGTACAGAGTTCCTCTATGTCCCCAGCCCTGCCCCCAGCCATCCCCACCATCAACATCTGGCACAGAGTGGTACAGTTGTCACAATGGATGCACCTGCAGTGACACATCATTGCCACCCAGAGTCCATAGTTTACATTAGGGTTCACTCATGGTGTTGTACATTCTGTGGGTTTGGATGAATGTCAAATGACATATATCCACCATTATGATATCATGAAAAATAGTTTGACAGTCTTAAAAATCCTCCAGCACTGTTTTTTGATCTTCCCCCCAGCATTTGATGTCCCACTTTACAGAATGAGTCAGGGAGGTCCTGAGAGTACATGACTGGCTCAAGTTGACCCAGGCCCTGAGGAACGGAGCCTGCTTGAAAGGAGCTGGGGGTGTGCAGACTCTGGGGGCAGCAGGCGGGCCTCCGGGCTGTGCTTCTTCCCTTGTGAGAGTTAGGAGGCGTTGGGTCACACTCCATGCTCAGCAGTAAGGATGGGGCCAAAGACTAGGGCTGAGTCATGAGATCCCTGGGAACCACATGGGAGTATACTTTGTCCTGTGGTCACTAGACAATACCAGGCAAAGTTATTGGAAATCGGCTTGCATTTGAGCAGCTGCTATTACTTTTACATGACAGTAAAACTAGTGAATTGTAGGGAATTTTCAAGCTAATAAAATGCATATTTATCCCTTGTTGTGTATATATAGTTTTCATACACAAGTCCCCTGTTCATCTGGAATTTCAATTAACTGCTATTTTTCTCATATATTCTATCACACTTAGCTAACCCAACCTTTTTTGGTAATTTCCAAAACTACAAAATAACAATAGATTTGCCAACAAATAGAGAATGGGCTGTATTCACATGGAGATGTACCCACTGGATGTTATACTACAGTGCCTTCAGAAAATTAAAAAAATATATATCAAAACAACAGTACAAATCATCTGGGTCCTTCCAAAATACATAGGTAGGAATTCAGATTTTTTTCCTTCCCTGATAATTCATGTATTTTATCTGCTTTACCCTATATTGCTATGGGTTTAAGCTATGTTTACGGAAATTGTTTCTGCTAAGAAAAGTTTTAATAGGAAGGCTGGGAAAATCCCCCCTGAGCACAACTGAGACGTTGAGTCCAAAATATGTTCATGTATTTGGGCTCAAAAGATGGGGTCAGAGGTATCTCCAAATGTTTTCCCAATTTTCCTAAAACATAGCAAATGGTAAAAAATGAATACCATAAGTGATGTTTAAGACTTCAACATAGAGCATCAACCCTTACATTTTTTAAGGATTTGGAATTCTTTTCAGGAATCAATTTAAAATGACTCATAATTCAACTGAAAACAGTTGAAGTCTTACATGTATAGATGCTCCCATTTCCAGCTTGTTATCGCTGCTCTCAGTGTTTTTGAGATGACAGTTTTCCCTTCATAGAACCAGCTTAAAATTAGAAAAATCAAACACCCATTAGAGAAAGCAGATTTACTCTGCTATTAATTGACAATAGAGACATAAAGCTCCTATCATTTGGGCGAGAGCCCAGTGCACCCCCTGCAGACATTTTCAGGGGCCATAAGCTAGGTCATCACCAGCCCACTGGGCCTAAGCTGGAGCCCTCTGCCTTTATGAGTTGAGCCTAGAATTGTCAGCGCTAGGGATATACGGCACTAGGGGAGTTATTGCGGCCTCTGCAATAACATCTGCACTGGAGTCTTGGGGTGTGAATGTTACTGTCTTCCCACTTTAGTTTTTAAAACATGAACTACCTTGAAAGTTGAACTCCCTACTCTAAAGTGGCTTTTCTCTGCCCTGCTGGACAAGAGGCAAAGTAGCTCGCACTATTTAGTAACCAGAAGATTCTTCTGGGGAATACAGACGCGGTGGCTGTGTGTATCAAATGCGGAGAGAAGGAGCAGTGAAGACTGAAGAATTGTCTCCTTGCAGAGGCTGGAAGCAACCCAGGTGGGGGTAGGGAGGGCCGGGATGTTGAAATATGACCCGGTGGTTTTAACTTTAAATAAGCATTTCGGTCCTAATAGAAGCCCCCTCTAATGTCTCCTGCAGCTTTGATTTTGGAACACGTCACATTCCTCATTAAAGCAACCACTGTTAAAACATAAAGCAACACAGGATTTATTTCTTCATTAAACTGATGATCCGTATATGAAGCCAATTAACATTATGAGTCTGGTGAACATCAAGTGTAAAGAGGTTAGAGAAAATTAAAAGCAGTCACCTTGGTCTTTAGATAAAGAAAGTACACTTTTAGGTTGTAAATTATCAGAGTGTCCAAGCGGGACAGATCGGCGAATTTGGTTAATCGGAAAATACATTTTACCGCACAAGAATTAAGGAAAAATAACCTTTTTGTTTCTAACGCCCTTTTTGGGGGGAGGGGGGCCGTAGCTAATACCTATTAGTCACCTTTTTCCAGGCCGCAGTGTCGGAGACAATCGGAAAAAAAAGAGGGGGCCGGCGTCATCAAAGTTTGCCGTAGCCTTTCGTGCCTAAGGTTGTTTGGTTGTTTATTCGCTGTTTTGCCAACAGGAAAGAGCCTAGCCTCGCGGCTCCGGGAGAGGAACGTCGGGAGAGGCGAGGCTGAGGCTCCGGAGCCGGCTGAGAGCCCCGCGTGAGGTGGGTGTTTTCGCGGGACTCGGCCGGTTGTCCAGAGAGGCGACCAAGCTCGCGTCGGGGCCGCGGGACGTTTCCCCGGCTGGAGCCGCCGGGTAGGAGCCACGCCTGGTGCCTCGGAGAGGAGAGTTCGATCCCTGCTGCGAGCGCTGAGCGCGGGTCCCAAGTAACTTTCTCGGATTTGGACCGGGAGAGCACTGGGGTCGGTCCCCGAACGCCCGGGCTCCGGCCGAGCAGGTCTCACTCCGGAGCAGCGCAGGGCCCCAGCTGGGGGCCCTCGGGACCGGCTGCGTTCGCGGTTGCGGCTGGGGTGGGACCGGGCGGGGAAACCAGCACCGCTGTCCAGGGTTCTGACCGGCCGGGGGAGCGCGCTTTCCGCAGACCCAGGACGAGCCTGTCTAGTTCCCGGGGCGTCTCTGGGCCTCGATAGGAACCTACTTTGGTCCATGTCAGGGATAGGGAGCTGAGACTGGGGCTCGGACCTCATTGGTTCCTGGGACCACCGCAGCGCCCAGCGCTGGGCTTCTGGTGCTGAGGGTTCCCGCACTGATACCCAGGCGCGCCTGGAGCGTTTCGGCGGAGCTGGCGGGCTGCTCTTAACTCGCGTCTCAGCCCCGGCCCCTGGAGCGCACAGGGTGCGCAGGCAGCGAGCTGCCGCCTAGGGCAGGAGGGAACCTGAGGGGGCTTTTGGAAGACCCAGGTGGGCAAGGAGAGCCTTTGGCTCTTGAAAAGCGGGGGTCCTCTGAGGGAGACAGAGAGACAGAGACAGCGCGCGGGAGCCTGCCTCTTGACTTGGGCTAAGGAGGCTGGGCTCCCCGGGCTCCAGCCCTCTGCAGGAAGCGGAACGGCGCTGTCGGCTCCCCAGCCCCAGCCTGCCACGCACCCGCCTCCCGGAACCTCAGGCGTGCTCCTCCCGAGCCAGCGCCCGAACGCGCGGAGCCGTGGCCCTGGTGGAGCTGTCGCTGCGGGCTCTCTCCGCTGTCAACTGAACGGGAGTTTCCAGCGGTTCCTTCGTCGCAGCTGGGCCGACTCCCCGCATCTGGGCGACGGAGCTTGGGAGCCGCAGCTTAGTTAAACCAATCCGACTTGCCTCGACCGACCGGAGGGATGCTTCGTTTTCCTCTGTCTGTTTTTCGAGGGGCGTCCACGGGTGGGCCGGGGACCAGCACTTTCGCTCCAGCTCGACGCTCCTCACCCGGGGCCGGTGTCCACTAGTGGGCCTGCCAGGCCTTTTGTTTCCAAGGTGCTGTGTCTTTAAGGCCGTCTGGATTCCGGGCTGTGCAGGGGACCCGGCCCACCACCTCGCCAAGGCTCCCGAAGGCAGCATTAGAATGTTTATAAAATATTCAATTTAGGTAGTCTGTCCAAGAAGCCATAGTCCCAAAATAAAATCAGCAGTCTAGACGGAACACAGACAACAGAACTTATCAACAGTTGTCTGACTTGCATCTTCTGATGCATCTTGAGTGGGTCATAATACCAACTTTATTTTCAGCGGTGCATAAATTAATTACATGCATTTAATAACCAAAATATCATTATATTCCCCCTTTAATATCATAAAGGCTTTCCGCCAGGGAAGCACTTAATAGTGCAGGGGGCCGTAACGGGCTATTATCCTGGTGTAATGCTATTACAGAACCAATTATGCGCCATTAGACTTGCTTTTTTTGCAGTTTATGTGATTTGATCCAATCCCGCGCCCCTGACTTGAAAATTTCAGCCCGGTACTTTAGAGTTTAATTTTCACCCAGGCAGAGAGAAGGGCGGTCTCTCTCCGTTGAGTGTCTGCCTCGGATGCATTTTAAAAGTAATTGCGAAAGGTCCCACCGCATATCATTTGCATCAAGAAGAGAACATAAATTCAGGGACCCCTTGCTGAGAACAAAATCAAACTTTCCTTTTGTACTATCGCTTGGAAAGGAAAGCCGTGTGCAAAGAGTCCCCCCAAAACCCATCCGGCGTGACAATTAG
The DNA here is from genome assembly GCA_963574885.1 of Lepilemur ruficaudatus. Lineage (NCBI taxonomy): Eukaryota > Metazoa > Chordata > Mammalia > Primates > Lepilemuridae > Lepilemur > Lepilemur ruficaudatus. The sequence continues at coordinate 31,808 of CAUYRT010048463.1, forward strand.
CAGCGCTTTGTCAATTCGCAGCCCGGGAGTCGCCAGGCCTTTAACAAGGGCAGAACAAACCCAAGCTCTCCCGCAGAAAGGTGGTTTGCGTCTGAGGGTACATGGGTGTGCGTGGGGGCGGGGCCGAGTGTTCAGAAAATAGTCTTTTTTGGGGGGCGATGGTGGTTGTTTCTCTTCTCTTTTAAAACACAAGAGGAAAAACATTCCTGATGTTTGCTGAGAAATGACGGATTTTTTTTTTTTTTTTACACCACGTGGGCCATTTGTAAGGCCCAATAGACCTATCCATGTTACTCGCTGTAGACAGCGCTGGAAATAATCAGATTAAGGCCAATTATGCGTGAGATTATAAAGGCGAGTGCTGAGCGGCGGCGCGCGCTGTAGACAGACAGCAAGACATCTGGCCACTTCCCGAGTCACTTCTGTAGTCCTGCGGGCGCCAGCCGCGCCAAGCCCCGCCCGCCGCCAGCCCAGCCCCGCGTGCGGACCGGAGGCGGTCGCGCTTGGCCTTCTCGCCTGCCACCCACCGAGGTACGCGCGGCTCCCGACCCACTCCTTGGGCCCCTCGCGCCTGGCCTTGGGTCTAGGCTGCCTTCCTGGCCTGAGCTACCGCACACAGATGGCCTTGCGCACTCGCCGGACCCGGCTGCGGTGGCCCAAGTGCAGGGCTTGCTGCGGGGACCCCTGAAAGCTGGGAACCACAGCTCGCGGGTTTGGTGTTGGGGCCGGTGAGGGCATGGCTGTCTGGGAGGTGGACCCACTGGAAGGGCTGCCCTGTGGGGTCCTGGCTTGGGATCGTGCTGCCACCTCTCCTCCTGTCCCTGCAGTGCTCTGTAGGCGTTAGGAGGGGGCTTTCCAGGAGGGGAGAGACTGGTGCGCGCCCCAGGGCCGGAGGGAGCGCTGGCAAAGGGAGACTTAAGCTCTGTCGCTGTTTGCTTTACAGACAGGCCAGGGCTACACGCGCTGGTCCATCCCGCGCCTACCCTCTCGAGTCCCAGTCATCCAGCCAATCCGACCGTCGGCGATGTTTTATTTCCACTGCCCGCCACAGCTAGAGGGTGAGTAAGCGCCGCGCCTGGGGCGCTCGGCGAGGCCGAAGCTGGCCAGAAAGGGCTGGAGTGGCCGCAGGGCTGCCCTGTGGTGTGGTTGAAGGGCTGCCCTGTGGTGTGGTGGGGAGTCCTGTCCCGCGAGGGGCGCAGACTCCTGGCGGTGAGTAGGGGCGCCCCTGGCCTCCTCCCCAGACCCCGCTCCAGGCACCCCCTATCACCACCTGCCTCCCACCCCACTCCCCGACTGGGCCAGGGCCCTGGGGCTATGCGTGCTGCTGGGACCAGCCGGGTCCTCCCAGCACAGATGCTGGTGTCACGCCTCTAATCGGTGCTCCCCAGCCCAAGGGGCTGCATCAATCTTTCACGGTGTTTTTGCAAACATCCCAGAAAGCCAAGGCTGAGAAGGACCCATTGCTGGGCTGCTCCCGCTTGGGGCAATTGGTGAGACTGCTTCAGGGGCCTCTCCTGCAATTCTGGGCAGTTCAGCCTCTGTCCCTGACCCCCTAGCTGTCCTTGGAGCCAGGTGGGGTCCTGCCCACCACCTGCTCCAGTGCCCTGGCATGGCTACTCCTCTATGAATCAGCTGGTTTCTGACCCCAAATGTCAACATGTCAACCACTCCCCATTCCCTATGGCCAGGGTTTCCAAGCCTTTGAAGTAACTTCCCCTCAAGATCCTGTCTGGTCTCTGCTCCCAACTGTTATGTGGGACTGGAGTGGTAAGACGGGGACAGCTTGACCCTCTGGATGCCCCTACCCAGGATCTGTGGGGTCCAAGGGTGGGCCCTTCACATGAGGTGGCAGTTAGTATCCACCAGGCAAATGTGCAGCCCCACAGTCTGGGTTTTAATAGTGACTTCTTGGGACCAGTAGTCTCAGCCCGGGGACATTAGGACTTTTGTAACTGTGGGAGTAATAGCAGGACTGAGCTTTGGCAACCTACTCCTTTGATTTGTTTCTCCCGTGGGAGAATTTTGGAGGCCAAGTAACTGAGGGCAGCATGGGGCAGGGCAAAGGTGATGAGACCCTGTGGGACCTGAGGCACCAGAGGATGCTTGTTGGCTTTGCCCCGGGCTACCTTGAGCCGCAGCCGAGCCTCAGCTGGCTGATGCAGAGCGGAATTTCAGAAAGTTTGTTTTTGTTTTTCCCAAAAGCTCTTAAAAGTCCGGTAGGATTTTCTAAAGGAGGTTAACTGGGACCAGTGTTTAAGCCCTGCTAGCTCTGCCATCCTTCTCAGTAATGCCACAGACTTATTTGCATTTTACCTCCTTTTGCCCCCAAGGACCCATACAGGGTGGACTTTATGAAAAGGTGGGAGAGGTGCATCCCCTGGCACTGTGCCCCAGGACAGCATGAAGGGCACACCTTCTCTGGGCTTCTGAGCCTAGGGTCTGGACTGATTGCCACCTGGTGGCCCACCTTTCTGGTTGAAGTGGGGAAGGTAGAGGTCTGGGCATTTAGCAGGTAGTGGACTTCATGGGTGACTTAAGGGGAAAGCTGTCCGTAGGGTGGGTTGCCGAAGTGACTTAGGGAGAGTCCCAGCTCAGCGTGTTTTCAGCTCTCAGCTCAGCCCAGTGGGCTTACCTTTCCTCCCCATGCCCTGGTCACATCCCATCTCCACACTGACTCTGACCGACATTACCCGAAGAAAAGGAGATGGGTCTTTAAGAACCTTCCAGCCTCTGTAGATGTGTTTGTATGCCAATTTTGCCGGAAGGGATGTTTTGGTTTAGTTTAGTGTTGCTGAAGTGAAAGTGATCTCCTGCCTGAGAACAGAACTTTGGAATATGACATCTTATTATAGTTTACCATCTTTTGAATTTTAATTTTTTATTAATCTAGAGAGGCATAAAGGAGAAAGCAAAGCATGGTTCATAATCTCACTTCTTAGATAATTTGCTGATATTAAATCAAAAAGTACTAATTGTACCTGCCTGAGAAGTTTGAATACAATAGAAACTTATACACTGAAAAGTAAAATCCCCCTTCTCCACCTCTTTTTCTAAAAGTACCCACTATTGTTAGTTTTTTGTGATTCCTTCTAGAGAAACATGTTTTTATTCCATTTATATATTTTTCTACATATGTTATGCTTTATTTGCACTGAAATTATATTGATGCATCATTCTGTACTTCGCTTTTCTTACTTCATAATACATCCTGGAGAGTTTTCCATGTCTGTGTGTGCAGATCTACTGATTTCTTTTAAACAGCTGTGTAGTACTCCCTTGTATGTTGTGCAGAAAGTGTCTATTGATGGGCATTTTGGTTCTTTCGATTTTTTTTCAATAACAATGTTTCTGGAGCACTGTATTTCTGGAACACTTTCTATTTTGACCCACTTTACAAGTGTGTTCCTGGATCAAATACCTGTATGTGCACTTACCTTTTTGATGGATGTTGTCAAATTGCCTTCTCATAAGGCTGCACCAGTGATGCTCCTACAAACGGTGAAAGAGCACGCATGGCTTATTACACGCTCATCCCTACTGGTTATCATTATGCACCGCATTTCTTTTTGCCAAAATGGTGAAAATCGTATTTCATTGTTCTGTGTGTTTTGTTTAATTATCTGCAAGGTTTAACATTTTAATAACATTATTGACCATTTTACTTATTTTTAAGTAAAAAGCCTGTACTCATCTTTTTTATGTTAGGTTGTCAATCTTTTCTTCTTATTAATTTGATGAACTGTCAGCCTTTTTTAGGATTCAGTGTGACATGTGATGTTTCGCTTAAAGATAGTGTGTGTATATGTTGTGAAACGATTTGGGACAATGAGGTATACGTTAAAAGACTGAAGAAGGTTGTGATTGGAGATCCTCAGAGATTACTTTCCATCCTCACCAGTCAAATGCTTTGTTTCAAAAGGAGACAATTTGGTTTCCTGCAAAGTAATGGAAATAAGACTGCTTTAAAGCCATTCCTTTTAAGTTTCCAATGAGCTGGAGAGAAATATTTGTAACTAGGGTTTTGAGGAACAATGCAATTTGGACAGGAAGATGGAAGGATGAGGGCTTTAGCAGAGAGTGGGGGGATTGTGGCGAAGGATATGACCCTGAAGGGTAAAATTACAACTAGGAGGGACTTCCTTTAGTAGACGAGATTTTAAAAAGCCGAAAGGACTTTGCTTCTTTGGGACTGAGGTCCTTTTGAGGGATGCTCTCTGGACAGTGTGGCTTGAGATCCAATGCTGAGCGTGCAGCGATTCTGACAACAGAGCCCATGGCAGGTAAAGCATTCACTGGTTAATGACAACTTGCTCATTTGTTTTCCTAAGAAGCCATTGTGGACTATCAAATAAATAGTGCACATTTGGAAAATGATCTGAATGCACGTTTGGGGCTAAACTCTGTTCTGGCTTTATAGCATGCTTTGGAGGCTGCTGGGAAGGACAATGCCTTTCTTTTCTAGAGAAGTAGAAGCAGTGGGTGCTTTCTAAGGCCTGGCCAGAGGGTGGAGTGCCCTCTGAGAGGGGCCTTGTTCATGTCTGCTTGGCATTCAGGACAGTCGCTATCGGTGCAGATCTCTTGTTAATTGACATCTATATAACAGATCCACTATGGTGCTGATGAGCTGTGACCAACGGTAATTAATATTCATTTATAAACTTCTTACCTCCTCGTGTTCTGCTCTTCTAGGAGAACAGTGCTGTGAAAAGCTCTTGGTGTTTTCTTTTCTCCCCTCGTCCTCTCCAACCCCTAGCTTTTAACACCCATTATTTATAGAAACAAGGGACAGTGCATTTTGCCAGGTGAGCACAGGGAGGTAGAGGATCTGAGGTAGGGGGTGAGAGAGGCATGTGAATAGGGGTGCAGCGGGGGGCCCAGGGCAGATGAAGGCTATGCCTCAGCCAGGGGCCCTGCCTGGCTTGGGCTCCAGAATTTCACAAGATGTGGACTTGGCCATTTCAGGGATCAGGGTTGCCACTTGCCCCAGGCAATAGGGATAGCTGGGCCTAAAGTCAAAGGTTTTGGGGAGAGAGTGGAAAAGAAAGGGCATCGATAGAGAAAGACACTTTGGGACAGACAGGGTGGCCTATCTGGGGGCACGGCTTGGTGTCCCATGAATGAATGTGCAAGGCCGGGCCACTGGTGGGGGCTCTCGGCCCAGGCTGATCCGGTTTGCTCCTGCAGGCACTGCACCCTTCGGCAGCCACTCTTCAGGGGATTTCGATGATGGGTTTCTGCGTAGAAAACAGCGCCGGAATCGGACGACGTTCACTCTTCAGCAGGTAACAATGTGGATTCTCTTCCTGAGAATCAGCTGCTTCCTACTCCTGGAAAATCAGAATTGAGCATCTCTTCCTCATCTTTTAAGATAAGACCGACTGGTTACGTTAACTGGATCTTTCTGTTTTCTTGAATAATTTATATGTCAAGGAATCTGTCTGGAGGGAGGGATGGCTTTGACCTTGTGATCCGAGATAGTAAGCGACGGGGCACGATGATCTCTCCCATTTGCCTTAGATTGGCAGTTCAGGGCACATTTCTGTGTCAGCAACGTCATTTGAATTTCACAATAATCCTTGGAGGAAGGCAGGTCAGACATTCTTATCCCTAGCCAGCAGGTAGATGAGGAAACTGGAGCCCAGCAAGTTGGCTGACTTGTATATGGTGGTGCCCAGAAGCGAAGGGCTGCAACTAGAACCTTGATACTGTTTCCCAGAGCTGAGCTCTTTCCTTAGATCAGCCTCTGCCTTACTCCTGGAGCAAACTGTAGCAGGTCGGAAGCAGTGGGAGGGTGACCCAAATTCCCCTATGAGGTCTCCGTGGGGTGACGTAGCTGCCGGTTGTCTCCGCTCCTACGTCCTACGGTGGAAAGCTATACGAATTACTCTAACTGTTCAGAAGGCCACCCTTAGATTTTTGGATCCCTAGGACAATATTTAAATGTAAATGCATACAAATATTTGTACTGTTCATACCTCTCTTCCTATTTCTATTTCTTGGAGGAGCACTGAGATTGTTAGTAAATCATAGCTCTTAAGTCATCCTAGGTTGAAATTCTCATTGTGTGGGATCCTTTCAAAGAGCTCTTTTCTCCCTCTCCTTCCTCAGTTTGGTCTGTGAAACTGCTTCCTCACCACTCACAGCAGATTTGAAATATGCATCTGCTTCCCCTCACCTAGCCACAGCCTCTCACCAGTAAATATTTTTTCCTTTTACCAGCTGGAAGCTCTTGAGGCCGTTTTTGCCCAAACACACTACCCAGATGTCTTCACCAGAGAAGAGCTGGCCATGAAAATAAACCTCACAGAAGCCAGAGTGCAGGTAAACATTCTTTTAAATTATTTAACTCTCTAATATTAAAACTGGCAAACTTTTTTTTGACATCATGACTGCAGAGTGCACATTTGGCCAAAGAAAGCAAATGAAGACTATCTGTCATTTTCATGATGCACTTTAATAACATCAACATAATGTGGAATATTAGATTAGGTTGATTAATCGGTCATTCATAATTAACTAGTGATAATGTTCTACACTAATTTGTCCGCGTCTCTAAGGTACTAAATTACATCAATGCACATCCATTTCCTTGCTTTGGAAAAAAAAAAAGAAAAGAAAAGAGCTGAGATGCTATTCTCAAAGCAGCTTTGACCGCTCTGGGGTAAGGCCGGTCAATTGCAGAGAACGGCATTTCGGATGGGAAGCAGGGTAGGATCTGCTTTCCAGAAATTGCATCACGTCCAACTTTTCCCCTGCACTTGGACTCTTTTAGCAAAGTGGACCCAAAGAACTCATGCAATTTAAAAATCTTTAAACAGCAGCAGCGATAGGGCTGCCTCAGAGATGAGCATGGCCTGTGGTGACCGTCTCTAAGCAGGATTTGGTTTTAGAAGCTGCACGGTGATTATGTTTACGCGCACAAACACGCCGAGCCCGGCAGATGCGCCTGAGCACGAGAGAAACGGATTCACAGTGCCGCCTCTCTGCGCGAGCTATTCTTTGAGCACAATTATATATTCATTTTATTTATGGGGTTTCCTCCATGCTGTTTCTGTTCTTTTTTATGTAGGGGCTTGGGGTTAAGACTATGCAAAGATCTAATTGTAGGAAATATAATAGTTTGCTTTCAGTTCCCCTGGGTCATGTTAGTATCTCTTAAAAACCAATGGCTGAAAAGAGATAATGGAATTCTGAGCAGTAAATTGGGGGTTGTAAACAAATTATTTCCCCTATAATCAGATTATGTGATCCTGATTATTAAATCTGAACATGAATCATTGGTCATATGCGGGCAAATTAAACTGATTATTATTTGGAAATGAAAATCTCCTTTGGCCAGGATACCGTCTATCCTTTCTTTTTTTAATGCCAGCTTGCCAATAGCTGCCTAAAGACTGAACTGCAAATTGAGATAAATGACACAATTATTGAGCATTCAGAAGTGGAAGATCATAACTTCTCCCTGAAAGGTGCAAGGGTAAGATAGGGGTGGTGACAATTAAAGCTGGGAATTGTTGTTCAGGCTGTTGTTGGCTATTATGCAGGCAGACAATGGCCGTGGAGCATTTGTTTAGTGAGCCTCCGTGTGGGGACCCGGGCTTTGGTGGCGGGAAGGGAGATGTGTTTACATTTATACCTCTTGCTCATTCAAATATGATTAATGTTCTATAAAGCAGGGTCTTAATCGAAGCTGATGTTGTCAAACAATAACTAAATAGGGAAATAAACGACTCCATCATGCTCTTTCCTCAGAAGCAGGCGAACTGTCAGTGCAAAGTCATTAAAATATGATAATGAAAAATAGCTCAATTAAATGTTGTTATAGCTGTGACCTTCATTCAATTAAGACGCAAGAAAGTGTCTGCATTTTGCTTTGTATTTAACTGCCCTAAATTTAGAATATAGATAAAATCATTATTCAATGGTTGCTGATATGTGCAATTAAAAGCCAACTAGATTAAAAAAGAAAGAAAGAAACTCAGTTAAAGGAGAATGAAAAGTAAGAGATAGGGTGGGCTAGCAGAGGGCTCGGCCTCATGGACCCAGGCTGCCCCCGGCGGGTGTGCAGGCAGCTGGGGGAGGAGGAGACGGTGCCTGGGGGAAGAGGAGGGAGGTCTAGTCAAGCCCTTTTTTTAGCCAGAAATTATCTCCCAGGAGAGGAGGGAAGAGGTTTTGCTGGATAAGAACAGCAGAATTTCACTGACCTCTGGAAGCACTTTGAGCCGCCCGCTTCTATGAGGCTGTCCTCTTGCAAATGCAGTTTTAGTTTCCAAGGCTTAAAGAATCCGACAGCAGCCTCTAAGAAGGTGCTCAGATCAAGGTGAATCACAAGCCTCCTAACCTGAGCATGACAGAGATGATGACGCTACCCGTGTTTGCCGAGTGATTGATTGCTGTGCACCAGGCACTGTGCTCAGTGTTTTGCGGGCATGTTAATCTTCCTAAGAGTGCTTGTGGGTAACAATGCCACTATTATTTCCCCCAAACAGTTGGAATCATGGCCTCTAGCCAAGCCAATGGGCTTCAAATTGGGGATCTGCCATTTAACACCTGGATGCCCTCAAGCGAGTTGATTAACCTCTCTGTGCTTAATTTTCTTATCTGTAAAATGGGGCTAGGACTTCTTTCCTCATAGGGTTGCAGTGGATTCTCAACCAGATTTACCGAGGTCCAGAATTCTAAACCATGTCTGACTCCAGAGTCAGTAATTTCTAGTGTATTCTGGGTTGCTGGCCATGAACTTGTCATTATGGGTATTGAGATGATCTCAGAGGTAGATCACAGGTATAAGGCCAGACACACTCAGGTGCTTAGGCCAAGGCTGCTGAAAGAGTGAGTGAGTATTTTGACGAGAAGCCCTGGGGAAGTATTTTAGGGGATGCTTCACCCACATGACTCCCACCCACCCCCTGTAGGAAATACATTTTACATCAAATACATGTACTCATGTTAACTCAACACTGAGAATTTCACAACACTTGTGCTCTTACTATGGCCAAAGCATTTGGATACTTTCTGTCATTTACCATTCGTTAAGGATGCCTGTCACGGCCTTCTAAGCTGACCTTCTGACCTGCACGTGGCCTGAGGCTACAGTTTAGAAAGCACAGCGTAGGGGAGGCTGCAAGATGGGCTGTGAGCCCAGCTGTGGGGCCAGGCACTCGCGTTTGGATTCTGGCTCCTGCCCCCTGTCTGATTGTCACTGGGTGTGTGTTTCCGTTGGGGACTCAGGTTTGGTTCCAGAACCGAAGGGCTAAATGGAGGAAAACGGAGAGAGGGGCCTCTGAGCAGGAGCCAGGAGCCAAGGAGCCCATAGCAGAGGTGACACCACCTCCCATGAGAAATATCAACTCCCCACCCCCTGGGGACCAGGCCCGGAGCAAGAAGGAGGCACTGGAGGCCCAACAGAGGTGAGGCTGCTTGACCCGGGGCCTGGGGGCCGTGGACAGCACCGCAGACTCGGGCGGGAACTTAATGTGATTTCCTTCCTTTGCCAGCCTGGGGCGAACCGTGGGGCCCACAGGACCTTTCTTCCCCTCCTGCTTGCCGGGGACCCTCTTGAACACGGCCACATATGCCCAGGCCTTGTCCCACGTGGCCTCCCTGAAAGGTGAGTTTCAGCTGTGCTGGCGAGTGCAGCCTTGTGGGGTCGTCGGTGGAGACTGTGTGACTGCCACAGTCTTGGCTCGCGCCCCTCCCTTCTCCTGTCAGTCACAGCCAGGGCCACAGATGCCTCAGTCTCCACACATGCTATCTCGTTTGACTTCTGGGGGTCACTAAGCATTGTTCCTCCCGACAGACAGACACAGGGCCGGAGGGGCTTGCTTCAAAAGTGAGCACTCAGTGCTCACGGATTCCTGCCTCCCCTTAGTGCCAGTTTGAGGTTCTAACCTACAGCTCTCCGGAGGTGCGGCTGGCACACCCGCCTGCCCCTGGACGTCTCAGACATCTGAGCCATTAGGATTTGTGGCCCAAGATTTGTTCTCTTCTCAGTGGCTGTTGTCTCCTGAAGGATGAAGTTGTTAGGGACGTTTTGTCAGGCCCAGAGACAGGAAGCACTGTGGGGCTGTCCCTCCGGGATTCCTGGGGCCCATCCAGGGCCTCCAGTTCCTAGCCCTACATGTGTTCCTCCAGTGATGGGGTGGGCACAGGGCTGGGCCTGAGTGGGTCCGGGGAAGCCAGTGTTAGTGCTGCCCTCACGGCTGGTCTGTCTCAGGGGGTGGGGGGGGTGCAGGTGCGGGCTGTAGGCTGCTTCTTGATAATCGAAGTGGGAGAGGGGCCCTTAGGGTGTCCCCTGGTTGTACTGTGCTAGAGTCTGAGGTCTGCCCTGAACGAGGTCCCTCTCTTGCAGGAGGGTCCCTCTCTCTCTCTCTCTCTCTCTCACAGACACACACATACACACACGGTGTGTATGTATGCGGAAGGGAAGCTGGGCTGGCAGGAGGGGCTGATGCTGAACTGGGCCACCTGGCCTGAGTGTACATGGCCACACACATCTGTCCACCCCTTCTCTTCTCTCCTCTCTCCGTACTCCCCTCTGTCCCTTCCCTAATCCCTCTGGCTGGGCTCTGACCCCCTGGAGCCTGCCCTGTGCCTGCCTGGCTAGAAACACACTTTTCTTTGCTGCTGCCTTTGCTGCCCGGGGCCTGGGGGTGCACGCCCTGCGGAGGCAGAAATCCCAGTGTCCTTGTGAAATGTGGGCGTGTCTTTGTGCACTGCGGGGCCATGCTTGGGCAGCCTGCCACACCCCCACAAGATACCCTTCCTGATCACAGTCAGGGGTGACAGGCATGTCAGGCCTGTGACACTCGTGTTTCCACATCCAGGCGGGTGATGAGTGAAGGGGGCGTGTGTAAGCATAGTCTTTTCTGCCCCAAATACAAATGAGCTCTTGCTCACTTTTTGTGGTCTATTTGTCATTTTCCCACTTTTGAGAAAGGCGTGGATAGAGGCACATTTCTCTACCGTTAGAAACAGTTATGCCGGGAACAGTGCTGAGGAACACCCGAGATTTGGGCTGGGCAAGAGGTGGGCGGGCGTGGTGGTGGCGGCAGGTGGGCTGGGAACGTTTGCAGGGTCAGTTGTTGCTCAAGCCAGCTGGTTGTGGCCAAGTGGGAATGTGGATGCGGGGTCGCCAGAATGGCTGAATTTTCAGGAGTAGCTGGGAATTCGGACTTTTTTTTGAAGTGTACCTGTCTTAGTAGTTCAGGCTGCTGTAACAAAGGACCACAGCCTGAGTGGCTTACAAATAACAGAAATTTATTTCTCACAGTTCTGGAGGCTGGGAGCCTGAGCTCAGGGTGCCCGCAGGGTGGGGTTCTGTGGAGAACCATCTTCTGGGTTGTAGACTGCAGACTCCTCACTGTGGGAGGAGAGCGAGCTCCTTGGCCTTCCAAGGGCACTAGTTCCATCCACGAGGGTTCCCCTCATAACGCAATTCCTCCCAAAGGCCTCCCTCTGAATACCATCACAAGATCCCAACACACGACTTCTGGGGGGACACAAGCATTCAGTCTCATCTTTTAAATGTTGCCTCCAAGTCTTTGGGTCAAATTGGCACATCCTTGGTCAAACCTGCTGGGGGATGATGTTTTGTGACCCCCCACTGGGCTGTGAGGGGGGCTCTTCTGCGCCCCTTCTGTCTCTGCGTACAGATGTCCTCCTCAACCCTACCCCCAGCAAAGTTCTCCTTGGGCTCATCTTGACACCCTCACACGCCGCCGCCGGGCCCATTCCACCCGACCACCTAACCTCTCTGAGCAGTTGGCTTTTTAATCTCTGATGAGCTAAGTCGTGTTGGAAAGGGAGGCAGGTGAGCAATTATCAAAAACCTCTTCTGTGCTCTTCCAGGCCGACTTCTGTCGTAGTCCTGTTTAATTCTCACGGTTGTGCGATCAGCATCGCACGAGGACACAGCGAGTGAGTGGAGCTGGGCTTGCTGTGAGATAAGGCTGATGTGGGTCAGGGTAGCTTTGCATTCTAAAAGCACCTGACCCCATTGTGGTGGCACTTCTGGAAGTGCTGTATGGCGAGCTGCCAGGCCCTGGGGCTACCTCTGAGTCAGCGCAGCCTTGTGATAATCCAGGCGGGCTTGATGGCCCTTGGAGGTGAGCTTGGGGGACTCTGCCCCATGACCCTGGGTGACAGGTGTGTTCTCACTGCACAGCCAGATTCTAAACACTCCCAGGGTTCAATGCTTGACTGATTTTCGGAACACATGTTGAGTGGTTTGGGCCAGGACAGCTTTCTGACCCTTGCAGCCCAGTCCTGTCCTCCCACGCTTCCCCAGGCTGCAGAAATTAAGCATGTAGCCTAATCTAAGCCTGGGAAAGGAGTGACCCCAATTTTTTAGGGCCTGGCTCAGCGCTAGGAGTTCTGGGCTGTGACCTCACCTCACCCTCACCTCCCCTGCACCCCAGAGGCGGCTGGGCAGAGCTGCTGCAGGGCCTGCACTCTGCTTCCCAGGGGCCACTGGCCAGCTAGGGGATGCCTCAGCTGGCTGGGAGGCATTGCTGGTGCTGAAGGCGCCTGACAGGGCTCTTCTCACAAACGGGAAACTGAGGCTAAGGGAAGGGAAGGCACTTGCTCATATTACTGGTTCAGCCAGTGTCCCCTATGAGGTGGAGGGTGCTCTCCAGGACCCCGCTGTGCCTCCATCCTTGTCTGGCATCATCAGATGCCACATGTTCATTCACTGCCTTGGATGAGCACCTGTAGGGGCACAATGAGCAGCCTTGAAGCCCCCCCTTGCTTCTCCCCAGCAAAGAGGACAGCTGTGAGTCCACTGTGGAGGGGTTTGGACTCACCAGGGGCCACCAGAGACTAGGGCCCCTTCCAGCCCAGAGATCCCAGGCCACCTCTCCAGACCTGTGGCAACTTCCAGCTGACCCAGAGGACAGAATCAAAGCTAATTTCAGCTCCCAGACCCAAACCAATGTTGGTCTGCTTCCCCTGGCTTTGTGTCGTACTGGGACCATACAGCTCTCGACTGAAGACAGCAAATGTCTCTGGGTAGGCCACCGAGGTTCTGGCCCAGCCCCAGATGCCTCCCAGGTGCATGGATCCTCCCTGTGACTGGAGCCCAGCCATGGCTGGCCTGTATTGCACCGGCACCTGCCAGGGTGTGAGGCCAACACAGGGCACCGAGTGCCCCAGGGCAAGACCAGTTTTGCCAGCAAGCAAATGGAGCCCCCATCGAAGAGTGCTGTGCACAGTTACAAACTGGAGAGCTCTGGCTGAGTGTCCTGGGCTTTTGGTTCTAGGCATGGTTGTAATGGACGTGAAGCCCTTGTCTCGTACATATTGAGAGAGCCACTGGGAGAGTTTGTGGGCTAGCTTAGGGGTTGTGGAGTTTGTTGACTTCCTCAAGTAGGGACCCTCAATATTCTTAGGTCCTCTAAAGCAACTTTATGGGTGTTCATGTACCTGGACATTCCTTGGCTTTGAAAGTTTTCTGAAACAGGAGTGGTCTTGGAATGCTCCCTGAGCAGTGGCACTGGAGGGAGGAGGAGGAAGAGAGGCAGGGACGGGTCAAAAGCAGAGGGATGCTCTTGGGGCCCACACTGGACTCTCAGAGCAACACGCTGCACGGCCATCACCATGCCCGCCTCCAGCCTGAGTGGGGTGGACAGCTGGGCTGACGGCACCATGACCACTGCCCAGAACAAGCCTGTGGCTTCTTCCCTTCCCAGGGGAACTCCTGTGACAAACTCCACAGGGTATCTAGGTGCTTTCTTATCTTTGGGTCATTGAGGGGGAGGCGTGGCCCAGGAAGTAGGAAGGGAAGCAGGTCTCCCAGCTGCTTTTCTGAGCTTTGTCACACAAACTATGACGTTGGCAGCACAGAACTCTGAGTTGTGGTTGTCACAGGAAATTATAGTGACCAGTTGTCATTCCTTGAAATCCCTGTTGAGGGCAGGGGCCTCGGGTCCAGGGCAGCTAGAGAGCTGGGGAAGCCAAGGTTGGGTGGGAAGTGACCACTGACTGTCCTTGCAAGTCCTGCAGCTCAGAACTGCCACAGCACACACCAAGCTAGGCTTGGTGGTTCCGCCGCAGGCCAGGAGGGTGCAGGCAGGGGAGCCTCTCCCTCTGCTGCAGCGTGGTCATCCTGTGCTGGGTATGCTCTCTGCTGCCAGCTGGGTTTGCTCCAAACGGCTGAGACGCAGCTCTGGGGCTGGGTGCTGGGGTGCCAGCGCAGCAGGCTGCGTGTTGTGGTGTGTGGGGTGGCGAGTACATGGGAAAGACGTGGCCTCGAAGGTTGGCAATGGGGAGCTGGGGAAGGCTGGGAGTGGACGGGGTGGCAGCTCCCGATGGGCAGGAGGTCCCGGCCCTCCCAGTGAGGCTGGCCAGGCCGAGCGTTCAGAGGTGCAGGTGTGGCAGCCTCGCCTGCAGGCTCCCCAAGAAGGCCCCTGGATAGGCGCTGGGCTGCCCCCTGCCAGGGAGTGAGCAGGCCTTCCAGGCCTTCCAGCTTCCAGGCCTGCTCCCTCAGGCCAGGAAGCTGCCCAGGAGGGACAGAGCCAGGGAGTGCAAAGCCAGGCCCTTGTGGGGGTTTCTCCTTTAGTTAGTGAGTGGCTGACTGGCACAGTGGCTTCCAGCGAGGGCCTGCCCAGTGGGACCCTCGTCCTTCCACCCTCTAGCCACGTGAGTCTTGAGCAGGTCACGAAGCCCTGTACCTCTGCCTGCTCGTCTGCACAGTGCGGGGCTTGGTCACAATAAGACTGATTCGTGAGGCCCTCAAAACAGTGTTTGGCACGTGGGGGCAGCGCTGACTATCGCGAACTGTCTGCCGTCGCACTCCAGCTATCGCTAACCGGAGTCCGCCACACTCATTTCTAGCTGTGCTCCCTGCATCCCACTGCCCTTTAAAAAGACCCAGTAAAACGTGTACATCTCCCATTTCTCTAAACTTTATTGCTGCCGAAATTCACCCTCTCTTTGTAACCCCTCCCCTACATTCCAGTTTTTGACAATGCTGGGATGTCCTTGACTGGACTCCTGGCCAGGGCTCCCTGGGGCCTCATGCGGTGATGTGCTCGCACTCTGGGATGGTCAGAGAAGATGGCCCTCGCCAGGCAGGCTGGTTTCTTTATGCAATGTTCCCTGGAAGCTCTCAAAGAAGAGGACAGCAGGACCCTCCCCTTGTGCAGGGAGGATTTGCATAACAATAATGGCTGTCCAGAGGAAAAGCCATCACAGAACAAAGAATTTTCCTGTCTTAATGGCCAGCCTTGCATCCACAATTCATTAACGCAGAGGAGGTTGTTAATGGGCAGGGAGACGCTTCGGTTTGTTCCGGGGAAGTGCTGGCCACGGGCCGGGCGGGTGCGGCTGGGCACAGGAGAGCCACAGGGCGTGGAGGAGGCACTGACCCTGGTGCACTTAGCTGGGCTGCCTCTAACCCGCGCTCCGCAGAGGTGGGCGTGAGGTGGAAAATAATTACAGCTGCCAGGGGAGAGCTTCTCACTGTGTGCTCACACCTCGGGGGGCACAGCCACTCGGCTGCACTGGGCAGAGCAGCCGCTGGGCAGTGACATCACAGCTGGGCTTCCCAAACAGGAGGGGGGCAGCCTGCTGGGCACGGCAGGCGTGTGGGCCCTTGGTCCCTGGGGCAGCTCCCTGGAGTCAGGCTGGAGGTGAGAGAATAACAGTGGACCCTTCGGGCACCCGAGATGGCCCCAGCCAGTCCTGGGAGAGGCTCCGGCTGGGAGGAGTGTGGAGGCAGACAGGTTTCAGCTTGAAGCCTGGCTCCATCGCCCGGCTGAGGCCTTGCAGGCTGTGAGGACTGAAGGAGATGCTGTGGGCACCGCACGTCACAGGTGCCGGCTTGCAGTGGGTGCTCGATGGGAGTGGCAGTCCCGGCCCTGCATTGAGTGTATGAGGCCGAGGGGAGGCGGTGGGCAGGGTGGCGGCCCAGAGGCCATCTTAGGAGGGGGTCTGGCCATGGTCTTCCCGACGGCAAGGCCCCTTTGTTAGCCAAGAGTGTGCCCTCCCTGTTTCACGCTGGCCTTGGCCCTCGGGCCTTCATGCCAGGCCACAGCGTCCAGCCTCTGAGAGCGGCACTGGTGGGTAAGCATTCTCCCGGAAGGCGAACTCAGAGCCCGAGGCCACCTCTCTGAACCCCCTAGAGTGTCTTTCCCCTACTCCTCCTTAATGGCTTTTCCCTATGCATTGTGATTTTAAACATCTCAAAAATTTTTAAGATAATTTTTATAACGGTTTTATTGTGAAATAGAATATTCATTAGAAAAATTCACAAAACATGCCTCTAGAACTTATTGAATGAGGTCAAGCTGCTCTGCTACCGCCTGGCTTGTACCGCATGCGCCTGTTCCACCCAGGTCACTTTTCCTCCCCCGAAGGACAGCACCGTGCTGACTTCCGTAATGAGATTCTGAAACGCTGTCGGGTTGAGTGCCCCTTGTCCAAAATGCTTGGGGTGTGTTCTGATTTCAGACTTTTTAAAAAAGATATTTTGAAATATTTACATTATATTTACTGGTTGAGCATCCTAAATCTGAAAATCTGAAATATAAGATGCTTCAATGAGCATTTCCTTTAAGCATCATGTCGATATTCAAAGAGCTTTGGATTTGGAGCATTTTGAATTTACTTCAGATTTTCAGATTTGGCATGCTCAGCCTATAGTTTAGTTTTGACTTTTTTGAGTTTACACACACGTATATACACAGAGTACATATATACAGAAAATGTACAATGTATATATACATATATATAAATGGAAGCATACAGTATGTATTTTTTGTGTCTCAACATTATGTTTGCAAGATTTATCCACATAATTAGGTTTAGTCATAGATTCTTTATGATATTCTATGTACATGAGCAGGTCATCTGTAAATAAAGACAGTCTGTCTCTTCCATTCCAATCTTATAATTTCTTTTTCTTGTCTTACATTGCTGGCTAGAACCTCTCATACAGTATTGAATAGAAGTGGTAGTAACAGGTATCCTGGCTTTATGTTATTTTTCAAAAACAGCTTTAATGAGATATAATTCACCCTCCATAGAATTCATCCAAATAAGCATACAATTCAATGATTTTTAGTTTATTCACCAAGCTGCACAACCATCACTACAATCAATTTCAGAACTTTTCCTTTACTCCATACCCGTTAACAGTCATTCCCCCAACTTCCTCAGGCCATGGGAACCCTGAATCTACTCCCTGTCTCTATAGGTTGGAGACATTTTGCGAGTGCTGTTGTGGACACGTCACGTGAGCGGAATCATACAGTCCACGGTCCTTGCGACCTATCCTCACCTTTGATCTCATGGGGAAGCTCTCAGGGTCTCACAGTTGTGTTTACTGCTTTTTTTATTTTTTAAATATACCCTTTAGCAGGTGGAGATATTAATATTTTCTTCTTAATTTTTAAGAGTTTTATTTTAATTATTATTTTAAAAATCATGAATATGAATGAGTGTTGAATTTTATCAAATACCTTTTCTGCAGCTGTCTAGATGATTGCGCAATTTTTCTTTCTCAGTGTATGAATACCCTGAATTTTATTGATTGATTTTTTAATGTTAAAACAATGGCACATTCCTGGAATAGACCCAAATTAGATGTGTTATCCTTTTTCTATATTACTGCATTTGGTTTGCTAATATTTTCTTTATGGTGTTGCATCTATGATCATGAGGAGATTGGCTGTGATTTTCTTTCTTATAATCTCCATTCCAGGTTTTGGTATGATTTTACTTAACCGTGGTTGCCCTAAAACTTAGTATGATAAAACAGCAACTATTTTATTGTGTCACATGGTCCCGAGGATTGGCTGGGCTCTGCTGGGCTGTTCTGCTGCTGCTTTTGCTTGGGGTCTCCCAAGCTTGCAGTCAGGGCAGTGCTGCCCCCTCTCGACACTGGGTCACCTTGGGGCAGACCTCAGGCTCCTCCCCTGTGAACTGAGGAGGGCCATGGCCATACCTGGTGGTGGCTGTGTGTCTGTGCTTGGTACATCCAAGTCCAGCACGTGCTGGTGATTGTTGTTAGGGTCATGATTTTGAGACCGAGAGGTCACTGGAATCTGCTGAGAGCTTGGGTTTGGATCTCTGGGACAGAGGGCTGTGTTTTCTGCAGGCATTTACCTTCTAGTGGGAGAGGCTCCGGCTTCCAGGGTGCAGTCATGGAAGTCCAAGTTGTGTGGGCAGCACACGGTGCTTCAGGAGAGCAACACAACCCTCCAGGGCCACTGGCTTGTTTCTGAGGGTACAGGTGTTTGGGGAGCAGGGGACCTGAGGGGACAGAACATGGTCATTGTTCATGAGGAAAATGGATGGGTCAAACTTGCTGTTCCACGCCGAGCTGACATGAGGAAGACAGGGCTGGAGAACGCAGCACTTAGGATTTGTAAGGACTCTCTTTAATGAACATGTCACCACTGCTTCTCTAGGGCACAGTGGGGAGCCTGGGACATGGAGAAGAACTAGGACTGCCCAAGGTCACACAGCATGAATGACAGAGGAGAGCAAGTCAGGGACCCAGGTGTACCCCCTCCCAGCCCCCACACCCTGCATTGATTCTGTTCCTTTGACAGGCACCTGCTGTCATCCTCTGTCTTGAAAAACTGCAATTCACTTTCCAGAAGCCATTTCCTATGGGTGCTGATGGGTTTGGCCTTCCTGCCAATCAATGGGGCCCTGGAGTGCAGGGAGCTGAGCAGAAGGCTTCTGGCTGGGGCCAGAGGCAGCAGCAGAAGCAGCCGCCCGAGCAGAGCTCTGGAAGAAGGGAGGGTTATGTGAATTGGCACCTGACTACCCAGAACACGCATCCCTGGCTGTGCTGGGGGTCCTTGGATGTGGGGGTTGCTATTATTATTTCTGCAAAGACATCCAAGCAGAAATAGGACACTTGCACTAGCCCTGAGATGGCCTCACAGCACAAGGCTCTGGCCAGGAGGGTCAGCTGAGTTGGCTCCTGTCAGTGAGTGTTTGTTGAGTGAATATGTAATTGTTGAGACAGTGAACTTACATATATTAGGTGAAATTAAGAGAGGGGTGGGACTTAGGGTCAATTCCACACAAAGACACTGTAAAATTATCCCAGGCGTTTGGACATTAATCAAGTTGGATAACTTTGTTATGATCACGGTTTTTCTTTTCATGGGGTGTTGAGAAAGCTTAGAGCCGAGGAGATGGCAGTTTTGAGGAACTAGAATGTGCCACCTCAGTCAAGACAGACAGATTCTCCTTCCCTTTGTCCTTTCCCCAAATAGTCACTGAGCATTAACTTTGCACCTAAATGGGATGGGGGTGTGGGTGTGGGGTGGGCGTACAGCAAGTTTGGGAGCAGAGGTTGGCAGAAACCCAGACACGGCTCATGGCGAAGGCAATGAAAACCCAGACAATATTGCAGGAGTTCCGTGGTGGGAGACGCCGTGTCCGGGTGTGGCTGTGGCCTTGTGCGTTTGATTACTGGAGACCATACTTAGCCACAGCCGCTAAAACTATGCTTCGATATTGTGGGCACCTACAACATTCCCACTTAAACTCCTGCGTGAAGTGTAAGGAACTGGTGTCACGACTCACAAAATAGAACATTCATTTATTTTACTACAAAGCAAAAAGAAGTGAACTGTGGCATTTGTGTTAGACGTCTCGTGAGCCCAGGTATTCACTGCCTTGCTGGCCTGCATTACCCTGCACCTAAGCACGGGCGAGAAAGCAGCGTGCCCTCCTGTCACCAGCGTGGAGCTCACGGACCTTTATGATGGAAATGTGCTACTGGCAGAGACCAGACAGAACTAACTTAATTTTTCCTGTCAGTCTCGGCAGTAGATCAATTAAACTGCCAAGGAGATCAAATATTTCAGACTGTATTTATTACATTAAGTATTTATGTTCAGGCCAAGCCTTTAAAGCATGATGTCATATAGGAATGGAGGCCGATTAGATCAATTCAGCAGAATTCGCTGTAACTTAATGGAAATCTAATTGTGCGTTTTAATTTAGTGTCCAGGAGGTTGTATGTTCTCCAAACTAAACAATCCTCAGGCTGCATTTAAGGACCAGATGGCTCTGGAGTAGATTTTGGTGATGTACAAGTAGGCCGGGCTCGAGGGCTGGAGCTGAGGCCTTTTGGGGGCTCGCAGCTGGAGTTGGTCAGGTCCCATGTGAAGGGACTCAGGACTTTGGTCCCCACAGAAAGAGAGATGGATGGAGTGCTCCTGGTGATTTCCACGTGCCCTCAGCTCCAAGTTTGCTGTCAATGCCTCCAGTGTGGACTGAGGCCATGAGCTGTTCTTCACCGGGTGCTGAAGACGTAGTCTTTGCTCCTTGGTAACCTCAGCGGGACTCTGCTCTAAAGGAGAACATGTGTGTCCCCATCATCTGAGTAAGAGGAGACAGAAATCACAAATCACAAAAAGGACGCCCCTTCTATGAGAGTAATACTTAGTCAGTTTAGGAAAAGTAGAAAATACAATAAACACAAATCAAAAAATCATAACCTTAACATCAAGAATCAACCACTAAGAATATTTTGGTATTGGAATATCTTTTTTCCCATTTATAAATATATATTTATTCACATATATCTCCATTAAATATATTTTATAACTTATTTGTAAATTAAAATTTATAAATATTTTCTATTTCTAAATAAAAATTTATATGTATATACATACACATATGATCCCAAATTGACATGGCATATGGATGTACATATACGTATACACATATATACTATGTGCATATATGTATGTATTACATGTATATCTTAGTCTGTTTGGGTTGCCATGACACAATACCATAAACCTGGTGGTTTATAAACAACGGAAATTTATTTCTTGCAGTTCTGGAGGCTGGAAAGTCCAAGATCAAGGTGCTAGCAGATTTGGTGACTGGTGAGGGCTGCTCTCTGGTTTATAGATGACTGACTTCTTGCTGTGTCCTCATATGGTGGCAGAGACAAGGCAAGTCTGGGTCTTTTTATAAGGGCACTAATCCATGACAGCTCTGCCCTCATGGATTAATCATCTTCCAAAAGCCCCACCTCCCAATACCATCATCTTGGGGGTCAGGATTTCAACATATGATTTTTTTTTTTTTTGAGACAGAGTGTTGCTCTGTTGCCCAGCTTAGAGTGCCGTGGTGTTAGCCTAGTTCACAGCAACCTCAGATTCCTGGGCTCAAGCCATTCTCCTGCCTCAGCCACCCAAGTAGCTGGAACTATAGGCATTCACCACCATGCCCGGATAATTTTTTTTATTTTTAGTAGAGACAGAATCTTGCTCTTGCTTAGGCTGGTCTCAAATTTCTGAGCTCAAGCTATCCACCCGCCTCAGCCTCCTAGAGTGCTGGGATCACAGGCATGAGCCACCGCGCCAGGACAACATATGAATTTTTTTTGTGGGGTGCAGACACACAA
The DNA here is from genome assembly GCA_963574885.1 of Lepilemur ruficaudatus. Classification (NCBI taxonomy): domain Eukaryota; kingdom Metazoa; phylum Chordata; class Mammalia; order Primates; family Lepilemuridae; genus Lepilemur; species Lepilemur ruficaudatus. Next base: position 53,196 of record CAUYRT010048463.1, read on the forward strand.
AATGAATCTATAGCATGTATGTGTATGCACGTATACCCTCATGGGATCATGTTGACTTACTGTTTCTTAACCTGTTTTTTAAACTTAATATTTGAAAAGTGTCTTTTTCATGGCACTAAATATACTCCTATAATTTTGTCATAGCTGGAGTGTGTTCTATATGGGTGACTGTAACTTATTCAGCCAATTCCCTGTTATTGGGCCATTAGGCTATTCACAGTTTTTCATTGCTATATGCCACTCTGGTATGACAGACTTTGTAGCTAATTCAATTTTTAGCCTATTCATGATGATAGCTTTTTGGTAGATTAACAAAACAAAAGCAAAACCAAAAAATACTCTGCTACTCCCTTCTGGAGCCCCAAGTCTGAAAATCTAGTAATTAAGAAATGGGACTTCTATTTGGCTTAATCCTCAAAATTCTCTTGGCATAATAAATTACTCTACTTTTTGGTCAGATGGGAAAATTTCACTGAGGAACAGGCTGTGAAAAAGTGTAGAAATTGTGCCCAAGACCAGGTGGGTGGGCAGTGCCAGTGAACGGCCACCGTGAGAAAATGCATGTTGCCTCGGGTCCCACGTTGGTTCTGGGTCCTCCGGGGACCCTCGGAACAAGCTGGATTCCTCAGCCTGTCGTTGAATCGAACTGGGAATTGGAATAAGCTGTGAATTACGGCTTAGCGTTGCCCTTTAATTTGTGTGGGGTTGTGGAATAACGACTGAGGATTTAGTACCGGGTGCCTTGTAGGAGTTATCCCAGGGGCAGGCGTGTGAAGCGGGGGAGCGTGGACCTGCGGCCAAGCTCAGAGCCCTCCTCTCCTGCCTCTCCGGCCCCAGAGACATCCTGCCGTCACCCAGTCGACGGATTTCCATAATGACGGTTCGGTTTGGGGGTAGACGTTTTCCAAGTGTTTCCTCACCTCCCTGCTGTAGTCAAGAGGAGATGCTGAGCCTCTCTCACGCCAGCTTGGTGTCCCCGTCGTCGCTAATGGTCACAGGCTTGGTGTGGCTTCCGAGGCCCTGTCAAGCCCCTCTCTTGCGACCCCAGGCCCTGCTCTGGTGGCTGCCGACATCCTGAGGTGCTGCTTTGCTGGCCGCAGCGCTAGGTGGCTCCAGGTTACTGTGCATTTTGAGTTTTTTGGCCGTGTTATGCAATTTTGCCTCTTTTCTCCGTACTTCCTGTCAACCTGTCTGCCCCCGGCAGCCGCACTTGTTCTGGTTTGCGGCAGTCCACTCGAGCAGATGGCTCACATTGGAAACGTACACAAAGGATTCTTTAAGCATCGGTGAGGGCCTTGAGCATACTTCCCACGGGCAAAGTGCGTGGGCTTTGGGGTGTGGATTTTCACTTAGTACCTGTTTGTGAGTGAGCCACGCTGGGAACCACAGAGGACGCAAGATCCATTTTGTTACTTTGGGTTCTCAGTAGTGTTTTGGTTCCATGAAGCTGTTTGGGCAGGCAGCATATGGAGATACCTGGTGATCTATTGGTGATATCTGAGCTATCAAGGGTTAGTTTTTTTTTTTTTTTTTTTTTTTGAGACAGAGTCTCGCTTTGTTGCCAGGCTAAAATGAGTGCCATGGCATCAGCCTAGCTCACAGCAACCTCAAACTCCTGGGCTCAAGTGATCCTTCTGCCTCAGCCTCCTGAGTAGCTAGGACTACAGGTGTGAGCCACCGTGCCCAGCTGATTTTTTTGTTTCTATTTTTAGTTGACTGGCTAATTTTTTTTTCTATTTTTAGTAGAGACGGGGTCTCGCTGTTGCTCAGGCTGGTCTTGAACTCCTGACCTCAAGCAATCCTCCCATCTTGGCCTCCCAGAGTGCTAGGATTACAGGTGTAATCCATCTCCCCAGCTACCACACCTGGTCTCAAGGGTTAGTTTTATAAGAACCCTATTTATGGAAAGGGAGATGCTGGTTGTTGGGCAGTTTAAGTTAATATGTGTATTGTGTATGTGCCCAGCTCACTGTAGTTGCTGTCTCTCTCCTTTACTCCTTAAGGAGGTGACAGAGGTGTCTGTTGATGGGAGACTTAAGGCAGGGTGTTATGATCATAGAGGGGAGAAGGACTTTACCCTCCCTTTTTCATAGGGAGCTTACGGTAAAGCCGTACTGACCACATGCTCTACTGCTGGGTCACATCTCCTGTTGTGCAGGTGGGCCCTTGGGATAGATCACAGACTTTACACGTTTCCCTGTTAATCATCTCAGTAGATTTGTCTCCTGTTAGCTTTTGATCTTGTTTCTTGCACAGACGGGCTCTCTCTGTCTCACCTGTATCTCCATCCTGGAGGGATGCATCTTCCATGTCCTCATCCAGGTCTGGGCAGGGCAAAGGGAAGCCCCTTGGGCACCCTCAAGGACCTCCCTTCAGACTGTCAATGGCCCATTTGTCACATTCCTGGATGTGGCTGTTCAGATGTCTGTGCGTCCACTCACAAGCACTGGCTCCTTTGATGGATGCTTTAGCTGCAGTCCAGGCTCTGGCTGGGAGCCAGAGGGTCTTGCTGGCCAAGCGTGCATCTCTCGGGGTCAGCCCTATGTGGAAATCCCACCCAACGGGCATGGGCTGCAGGGAAGTGTGAAAACTGTCAAAGGTGCGGTAGGGGGGGTGGGTGCAGGGTGTCAGTGTCACACAGGTGTGGGGCTGAGTGCGTGTGGGGAGGGCCCGAAGGACCCTGGTGCTCCTCACTCGCTGGGCAGCCTTGTGCCGGCTCATCCTCTGATTGCTTCGCCCTGAACAGTTGGCTCACAGTTTTTTTAAAAAACAGTTTTATTTTCTTTTTAACTATGGTAAAACACATGCAACATAAATCTTTCTATCTTAACTATTTTTAAGTGTATGATTCAATCATGTTAAATACATTTCCACTGTTACATGACCAGTCTCCCAAACTCTTTCCGCTTGCAAAATCGAAACTGCTCCCCTCCTCCGGCCTGGCCACCACCATCCCCTTCCTGTCTCTGAATCTGACTGCTCTGGGTCCCTCACAGAAGTGGAATCATATGGTATTTGTTCTTTTGTATGATAACCGGCCTCTTCTACTCAGCGTAATGTCCTCGAGGTTCACCCATGTTGTAGCATGTGTCAGAATTCCCTTCTTTTTGAGACTGAATAATATTCCATTTTGTGTATATTCTTTTTTTTTTTTTTTAAGACAGAGTCTCACTCTGTTGCCAGGGCTAGAGTGAGTGCCGTGGCATCAGCTAGCTCACAGCAACCTCAAACTCCTGGGCTCAAGCGATCTTACTGCCTCAGCCTCCCGAGTAGCTGGGACTACAGGCATGCACCACCATGCCCGGCTGAGTTTTTCTATGTATTTTTAGTTGGCCAATTAATTTCTTTCTATTTATAGTAGAGACGGGGTCTCACTCTTGCTCAGGCTGGTTTTGAACTCCTGACCTTGAGCGATCCGCCCACCTCGGCCTCCCAGACTGCTAGGATTACAGGTGTGAGCCACCGCGCCTGGCCATTTTGTGTATATTCTTTACAAGTTTTAACTCCAGAATCCTTAGCTTCATCTGGTCCTCAGTTTCCCCATCAATCTAGTGTCGTGTGTATGTGTGTGTGGGCAGGGTGAGCTAGGCCATGAGTACAGACTCTTCTCCCTGCCACAGCCTTGGTTCTGTGACTTCATTTATGTCTCTTGACCTGCAAATCTGGGTTTTGAGGGCCAGGAGTATAGTTATGAGTCGCTTTCGTGGGGGCCCACTGCAGGCATGTCCTGGCAGGTGTAGGCTCCAGGGCAAGGAGGCTCTGTTACTACTGTGTCTGGCAGGTGGTCATATAGTCACCACCGAAGCACAGAGCATTTAACTCACCATCGGACGCTTGCACTGGAGCAAGACCTCTGCTAGAGGCAAGAACCTGTCTTAGGACAGGTGGAGCCTGTGGACAGTGGCCCCTTCCAGGTCCTGGGAGCCGCCCCCCCGCCCGCCAAGCTCTCCTCTGACCTTTAGCACGTGTGTGGCTTTGGGCTCCCCAGTCCCCCGGAGCCCCCACTGAGACATGCCGAGGGGCTGTCTTTAGCCTTTCTTCTTTTTAACATTCATTTAAAAATAAAGTTAAGTTTCTAAGTTTAAAAGAAATTCATGTTCATTGTAGAAAACCAAGAAAAGGTCTAAACAGACACAGAGAGGAAAATACAAATTGGAAGCCAGCATTCTTAATAATCTGTTCTCTTCACACTGCAGGTGTGGTTCTCACTACTGAGCACCATTTGGCAGGGAGACCTGGAGGGAGACAGGCCCACGGGGTGGGCCCCAGCCCTCAGGAAGGCCTGGGGCTCATGGTGCTAACATAGACATCATTCCCAGCAAAAACTGCAACTCCCCGCAGGGCATGTCTCCACGGCTGGTGTCAGTGTGTGGCTCTGTCTGCATAAGAGCCACCAGGGCAAGCGGAGCAGCAGGACTTGGGGCTGACCGAGTGCACACCAGGCTGGAAGCCAGCCAGGCATGCAGGCAGCGGGCGAGCTCTCAGAACCCCGGACGCCGTGCATTCGTGCCTTGCCTCACACTCAGCCCGGTGTCTGCTGCCTGCTGTGTCAGCCTCTCTGTCATAATCAAGGCAGGAAGCCACGGGGCATTTAAACCTCCTGTTATCTTCAGGAGAGCAGAAGGGCCGCAGAAGGACCAGAGCAGTTCTGGTCCCAGGTCTGCAATAAACTATGCAAACGTGGAGCCTCAGTCTCCTCCCCTGGAGAGTGGGGATGGGCGCTGCCCATCCCTTGGGGCTGCCTGCTGGGGATGGTCCCGGTGAGCCTCCTCCTGTCTGGAGCGGGCTGGGCAAGGAAGAGAAAGATGCTCAGATGTGCTCGAGGGGAGAGGAAGGTGCCTGGTGTTGGCACTGGAAAGCCCGTCCCCAGGAAAGGAGCGTGGGGATGGCTTCGCTGCCAGCAGAGCTGATGCCACCGCGGCTGCCCCTGAAGGCTGACCTCCAGGAGTGGTTGCCGGTCTGGGTGGCCTCCCAATCCCTGGTGGGCACGGGCATCGAGTCTCGTGATTACTGCCCCTTGGTGGCCCTGGGGAGAGTTCCAGCCCATGCTCAGTGTGGCAGGACAATGGCCCAAAGCCCATCTGAGGCCTGTGGGCCTGTCCAGGATGGCAGAGGATGGGGAAGACAGGGGTGCTGACCTTGGTAGGGACCCCAGCCCTGGCAGGGGGCCCCTTCAGAAATTCTATGGCCATGCCCTGCGTCATCCTCAGCTGAGAGGGGATGTGGGTGAGAAGGGTTAACCTGGGCTTGGCGCTGTGCTAAGCACTTTCCAAACTCATTCCTTCAGCGCTTCTCAAACCTGTTAACGACACTTTCGGGCCATCAGCAAGACCTGTTCATTAAATGGTTAGGTGCAAACAACTTAGTAAGTATTTATGTCCCAACAACTTAGTAGCCATTTGAAAAATAATACTTATAAATTGAAAGAAAAATGATACTTTTATTTTTAAATAGCCGCCATTCCTTTCTAATGGGCTCACGTACCTGGTAAGCTGCATGCAGTTTTTCTAATCTTGGGATCATACCGGATGCCACCACCTACGTTTCGTATTCCATGCGGAGTTTTGTGAGGTGCTTGCAAAATCCAGCTTTAGAAAGACATAATACTGTGGAAAGGAACAGGGCGTGGTTCTCTGTTGAAGCCACGAACTGCCTCCAGCTAGCAGCTCGCACGGCACCTGACAGACGGGGCTGGGTCTCCCTCGAACGTTTCAGGTCTCCCCGCAGTGCCCCTGCGAGTTCTTAGGGGTGCCTCGGCGCATAGTTTGGGAGCAAGGGTTACTTCATGAGAGCCTCCCAATGCTCCGTGACGGAGGCACTGTCCCATCTACAGCAGCAGCGGTCAAGGCTCAGAGAAGCCAAGTTATTGGCCTAAGGCCACACAGCTGGCTGGAAAGGGAGCCGGGACTGGCCAGGTCTCCCTGATGCTCTGACAGTCCTCTGAGCTATCAATTAGGTCCCTTTGACAGGCTTCAGTATCTGGAACCGAATGGAATCTATGTGTCCCTCCTTCAGGCCCCAGCCCCTCCCTAGCCCCAAGAGACAGACAGTGGACAGCGATGACAGCCTGTCATTTTCCTTCTTCCAGGGGGCCCGCTGTGCTCTTGCTGTGTCCCAGACCCCATGGGGCTCTCCTTCCTGCCCACCTATGGCTGCCAGAGTAACCGCACGGCCAGCGTGGCTGCCCTGCGCATGAAGGCCCGGGAGCACTCGGAAGCCGTCCTGCAGTCGGCCAACCTCCTGCCACCCGCCAGCAGCAGCAGCCCAGGCCCCGCCGCCAAGCCGGCGCCCCCAGAGGGCAGCCAGGACAAGACCTCTCCCAGCAAGGAACAAAGCGAGGGAGAGAAGAGTGTATGAGGGTCCAGAGTGTCCCGCCTGGCCTGCCTTCCCCCAACCCCCGCTTCTCCCAGCCTCAGCCCTCGTGGAAAACTCTCTGAACAGCCAGGAGCAGCCTGCTGCCCCAGGGCTCCTCGTGGACCCAGGAGGGCGAAGTGAGACTCACAGCTTCCTTGGCCCCCAGAGAATCCTTCTGGAGTCCCGCCACTGGGGCTGTGTTGTCCTGGCTTCTTTGGTGACAGGTCTCGATGGTACTTGGTAGCAGCAGAGCCCACTTTGTGGTGAGATCTCCTGGGATTTCCATTTGGGCCTGGAGGTCTCGGTGGGGGGGGGGGAGATGGAATTGCTTGTCCCACTGCCCGTCCTGTTCTCATCCCGGGCTGCCTCTGAAGGTCTTGCCAACCCCAAAAACTGTGGCCTGGGTCATCCTTGAGAGATGCCCAGGGCTGAAGTTTCATGGTATGAACTGGGACTGTCCCCTCACACTGTTTGAGAACTAGGAACTGGTGGGATCCCAGCCAACTCTTGTTCCCCTGACCAGGACTAGCAGCAATGCCCTTTCTCTTGTTGGAGGATATTGGTTACAGGCTTGGTTAGAAGGTGAGAAGATGTGGGGTGGGGAGGGGTCGACAGGACATAGCCTGTCCCAGGGGTACATGGTGGGTCTGCCCCTAGCGGATCTCACTGGGCACTTGTGGCCAGGGAGGCCAGGCCAATCACACAGGCCATCAGCTCCATGAACTGGGGCTGCCATTATGACACTGTGGGCACAGAGCAAGTGTGAGCCCCACCCCTGAAGCACCCACCTGCAGGCCCTGCCAGTCTCCCAAACAGAGCTGTGGTTGGTGGGAAGTTGCCCAACTTGAAAGCAGCTCTCTGGGCTGGGAAAGGCTGAGAGCCCTTGGAGGAGGAAGAAGCCCTCCAGGAATGCCTCTGAAATAATTAGGCATCTGGATGAACTACCTTTCCTCAGGTCCCTGGCACATGGAGGGGGCTCTCCAGTGGTGGTGTTTTTTACTGGGAAAAAAAAATAGGAAAGAAGATGGGAATGGTATATATGCAGAGATGGAGCATGGGGAAGATGGCTTCCTTGTGGCTTGAAGAGAATTAATTAAGGGCCAATTTTCGTAGAGATTTCTGCTTTGGTCTAGTGTGGCTGTTTTCTCTCATGTGGATGGTAACCTTGAAGAGATCCAAGGGGAATGTGCAATAGCTTACCAGCTCTGCCACTCCCTGGCAGGGACACCTGGGACCTGAAAGTTTGCAGTCTTTGGTGGCTTTCGTTGATGGTGTTTCCATGCAAACAGTTGTTGCTTTTACAATGATTGTTTGTGTTTCAGTTATCATCAAAAGGTTCTACTTTCAGATTCTCTGCCCTCTTTGTTCCCTCCGGCCCAGAGGTTCCCCCAAATAATACTCCTAAGTGTAAAATGCCTCGTCTATGATTGCCACAAAGCATTTGATGAAATACACTGTCTCCTTTAAAAAAAAATCAAATCCTTCTTCTTGCTGTATTTTGCTTGTTGAGTACAAAGATGAAACGATTTGCCAAAAAGCGGCAAAGTCGCTTCCGTTTCCCTGTAATTACCAATGTTTGGTTGAACGATGTAAGCTCAAGCCCTTATGTACACTAACTCTTCAATCTAATTGTTTGATTAAACTCGTATTTCCTCCAGAAAGGTACATAAATAAGTGAACTGTTGAGCAAATTAAGAATACTTAACAGCATTGCATCTGAAAAGTAGTTACGCTGATTAAATTTTGTGTCCTTGAGGACTTTCAGGAAATTACTTTTGATCGTCAATAACACAATTAAGTAAACTACACACACATTAGCATGAATAATTGATAAGAAATTATGTATTACCACGAAGCACTGATTTAATAATTCATGATGCGACACTCTAGTGACTGTGCAAAACTAGATCACATCGAAAAGTCTGCCTGGTGTTACTGAAAGAAAGGAAAAAAAAAAGCACCAATCCTCTGCAGAGATATTGAGTACTTAGTTTTCTTGTACAAAGGCAAAAAGTAACCAATGCATGATGTAGTTTCTGTTTGTTAAATACCCAAATAAATTTAGAAGAGTTAAAAGAAAGACCTAAAGAACTCAGTTCCTGTCTTTGTTCCTCCCCGCCCTGAGGCTGCAGGGCTGGGTGGAGTTGCATTCTCTAATCCTCCTATTTGGCTAGCATGCAAATGAAACCTTCTGGAAACTTCTAGGAGGAGGGCTTTGAGGGCTTTGCTCAGGAACCTTTCAGCAGATGTTGGGACAGGACAGGGGCCCCTATGCAGGCCAGAGCCCTCCCTCAGGCATCGACAGACACGGCTTGTAGGCCATTCTTGGTGAAGCCCCCCTTTCAGGCAGCCTGCCTTAGAGCCCCTGTAGGTTGCCCTGTCTGCAGAAGTTCATTATGGGACTACAAAAAGGCAGCTGGTCTTCAGTCTGGGAAGAAGACTGGGCCCCAGGAACTAATTGATTGATTGATTGATTATTATTATTCATTTATTAGTTGAAGCACACTGAAGTGCCTTCCTTAATGCACTCCAGGTTACGGGGAAGGAGCCTAGAAACCGCTGACATCATGACTGTGATGGGGCAGCAGCACCCCTAGTTGGGGATGATGGCCTGCCAGGAAGAGGAGCAACCATGGACGTGGCAGGGAGTCAGGGGTGGGTGGCCCTGGCGTAGGACACTGAGGATTTGGAGGCCCCCTTCCCCATTCCCGGGTTGGTGCTTTATTTAGGAGTGCCCAGTGCCTGGCCTTCCGGTTGAGTGGAAAGACTTTCCTTAGACTCTGGCACGTACTCATTGCCTGGGAACTTCACAGAGGTTAGCACATTTAATCCCAACAATCAACCCACAAGGTAAGTCTTGCTATTCCCATTTCACAGATAAAGAAACAGAGGCACAGTCAGGTTGGGCAACTTCTCCAAAGTTACATGGCTGGTAGCCTCCCATAGGAAGAGGGAGAGCTCAACCTCACTGCCTGTCACACTGAGAGCACTTAATGAATGTATCGATGAGATTAACTGGACCATGAGGCACACTAGCATTGGTTGGTGCTGGCAGGTTTGATACGTGCGGGTCGGGGGTAATTCTGCTGTGTTTTTGGTCACTGTGGGTTCTGTCCTAGGTGGGTCTGTGGGAGGGGAGGATGCACCACCCCAGGGCCCTGTCAGACCTGACTCAGCCTCTCCCTCTCCGGCTGCAGCCTGGCAGGGGCAGGGGTGAGCCTGCCCTATTTTATCTGCCTCTGAGCCAGCGCACCTGGCCTTCAGGTGTTCTAGCTTGTGTAGGAGCAGGCTCAGTGGGAATTCCCAATGTCGACGGTGCCCAGAGTGTCTGAGCCCCTCATACGATTTTTGTAGCAGGAGGGGACACCAAGAAGGGGCCTGAGACTCAACCAATTCACATAATGAAAACTCTTCTTAATTAATTGGCTTTGGCCGGGCGCGGTGGCTCACGCCTGTAATCCAAGCACTCTGGGAGGCTGAGGAGGGAGGATTATTTGAGCTCAGTTCAAGACCAGCCTGAGCAAGAGCGAGACCCCGTCTTTATTAAAAATAGAAAGAAATTAGCTGGACAAATAAAAATATGTAGAAAAATTAGGTGGGCATGGTGGTTCATGCCTGTAGTACCAGCTACTAGGAGGCTGAGGCAGGAGGATCCCTTGAGCCCAGGAGTCTGAGGTTGCTGTGAGCTAGGCTGATGCCACAGCACTCTAGCCCGGGCAACACAGTGAGACTCTGTCTAAAAAACAAAACAAAACAAAAAAGTAGAAATTAACTGGCTTCACTGGAAAAAGTGATAAATTCAGACAAATTCAGAGCCTGACTGAGGTGGTTAAGAGCCCATTCTGCTCGTCCAGAATCCCAGCTCTTAGGGCTGTGTGACTTTGAGTGACTCATTTGACCTCTCTGTGCTGCCATTCTCTCTTGTGCAATAATGGCACCAGCCTCATAGGTTCTCTGAAGATGAAATGAGTGGTTAGCTAAGTGGTGCCTGGCACAGAGGAAGCGCAATACAGAGGCTGGCTCTTGTCCCACAAAGCCTGACACATATCACAGTCTTGACCTTTTTCAGGTGAAAACCTTATGTTCTCAAGGAGGAAACGGGATGGGTTGGCATTGGCCATGCTTGAGCCTTCAGAGAGAGTTGGGATTGTCACACCCTTTTCCTGAACAAATCCTGTGGGCTGTAGGGGGGCGTGACTTCCAGGAGAAGGCTCAGGCTCTAAGGCGTGAAAGGCACCTTGGATGGGAGCCTGTGGTACCCAGAGGCAGGGGTGTCAAAAAGCCACTTTATGAGGATGCCATACAATCTCATGGAGCTCAGGATGGTTGGGACTCTAGTGGGACGTGCACCGAGAACTGGAGGCTGTCGGGACCCTCGCCCCTTTTTGCTCCTCTCTGGTGATCTGCTTTGCTTCCCGGACAGCTCTGCCTGGTCTCCTTCTGCTCTCAGGGACAGCCACACTCAGGGTTTAGCCAGACAGAGGTTCCCTGAGGCTTGGGGGCCCAGCCAGACCCCCTGGGGAGTGAATGCAATTAGTCCCCCTCAGGCCGGGCAGACACCTCTGGTCCAATCCGGTGTGGCCAAGCGTGGCTGCCCTGCCCTGGGGAGGAGACACCGCTCTCAGGGACAGGGCCTGTGATCTGAGCACACAGCCAGAACATGCACCCCCACCCCCAGACCACATCAGAGGCAGAGAAGGGCACAGACACGGAAAAGCTCCTCCCTGCTGAGGCATATTAAACCCAAGGATGATACTATGTTCCTTAAAGACAGAGGCTTTAAAGGACTTGTAACATTCATTTAAAAAATGGTAATACAACTGCATTCTGGGCCCCACTCCGGCATGCTGTCAGCCCTGCTTCAGAGAATTCAACCTTCGGCTATTTTCCTCTCCAGAACTTGGCCAAAACCTTCTATGGCAGCTTCTGTGAAAACATGGGGTATGCCCGCCCTGCCCCGCCCCCAGGAAACTCATGGGCCCTGGGGCTGTGGAACACCTGGTGTCCCCGTGAGCCGTCTCAGCTGCCCACCTGAGTCTAGATCCCCCTCCCAATGACAGCAAAACTCTGGCTTCTGAGTTTGGAGCCCTGGAGCCTTGGCACCACCACCTGCTGTCCGAGGGGACGGTGCACTGAGAGCTGGCCAGTGGCACTGGAGCTCTGCAATCTCAGTGTCCAAGAGCAGTGGCTCCATCCTTGCTCCCAGCCTGAGCTGTTCCCCCTCCAAAGCCAGGCTCATTTGCTTCCTCCGTCCCATAGCAGGAGGCAGGGTGATGGGTTTGGATAAACCAGGATCCAAACCCCCTAACTTCTGGGAAGGGCCTTTTAGAGAAGGGGGCTGCCCCCTCCCCAGACATGAGCTTTTACCCCCCTCTTTCTGAGCCACCCCAAGACAAAACAAGGCATCTCCTTGGAAAGCAGCACCGACTGGTGCCCTAGAAGCCTCAGGGTCTCTGCACTCTGCTGGGTGGACCCCAGGAAATTGGGCTTGGGAGTCGAGCCTGCGCTAGCTGCTGCCGCCTTCCATCTGCTCTCAGGCCTCTGAGCCGAGAGCACGGCCCCTGCCAGGCTAATCTGCTTCTTCTTGGAGGCTGGCTGTGTGCAGGAGATGGGCCATTGCTCTTTAGCACTCTTCCTTAGGACTTGGGCACTGCCCCCTCCCTCTGTGCTGGGTGCCTCCGGGGCTCCAGTGCTGGGCACATTTTCAGACAATGCTGGGGACTAGGCTGCCCAGCCCTGGCCTGGCTCAGCTGGGTGCCCCAGATGCCACAGCAACTCCTATGCTGAGATGCCTCTGCTGCTGGCTGGGAGAGGAGGCTTGCCAGCTGTTGGAGGGCTGCCAGCCCAGCCTGGGCCATGCAGGCGGGAGGGAACTCATCTAGCCTGAGCTGAGGGTCCAGAGACCACGGTGGGGGGGTGTGTAGGAGGAAATTACCCAGGCTGGGAGCCTTCCGGATCAAGGGCTGCCTGGCTGCTGCGAACGGGGCAGGCGTTCCTTGGGGGAAGGCTGTAGCCTCTGGTCGCCTCATGTCTCCAGCCAGCAGAGAGGAGCAGCCCCTGCCTTAGCCCTGGAGACCCTGCTTTGGGGCTAATACTCCAGCAGGCTCACTGTAGTATGGGGCAGGGGAAGCCACTTAACCCCTCTGTGCCTTGTTTTTTATCTGGATACAGGAGATAACCATCCTAATTCCGAGTGCATAGGATGGTCTGGGGAACCAAGGCAATGATGCATGGGAAGGCAGTTTGGAACCACTCTCAGAACAAGGTCATTGGCAGCACACCATGCTGCCTGAAGCTGCCTCCTGCTGCATCAAAGTGGCCTGGCAAAACGCAACCTAAGAGCAGAGAGGAGGGGAGTGTCAGGAAGTGAATGGTGTGGACCCTCCCCTGGGTTTTGCCCGCCTCGAGGCCCCTCCCCCTCCCAAGGTCTGGCTGGGCAGCGAGGGGGCTAAGTGATTGTGTAATGGCCACATCTGTCAGAGCTGGCCAAATGGTTGTTTCAGGAGTCAGGGAGCTAATGGCCCTCCAGCGGGAGAGAGCTCCGCCTAAGTGGAGTACTTTATCTACCCTGGAATGTAAGAGCAGCGTGGCCCTAGGCCGTAGGGACTCAGAGCGCAGCTGCTCTGCCAGCAGCCTTGAATTAGAGTCCTGTCCCCATTGGCTGCCTCACCCTTGCTGTCAGAGGCCAGCCTGCAGGTGGCAGGCTGAGGTGGCCAGCGGGGTGGGTTGGGGAGAATGAAAGCCCAGCTGGGGGTATTACCAGACCTGGCCTTGAATCCAGGATCCCATACCACCCAGTGCCTGTGGGACCTTAGCAAGTCCCTTGCCTTCTCCAAGCCTCAGTTTCCTCATCTGTAAAACAGAGGTGATGAGGATGAGGTGGGGTGAGAGGCCAGGAGCACTGTCAGGGGAGTGTTGCAGAGGAGGGTGTGAGCTGTCCCAGACAATGATGAGGAGCTTCAGACTCAGGGAGACAGAGAAGAATCTCTGGGCAGAGAGAGGCCCCTGCAGGTGAGAGGGATGCAAGGTTCCGGTGACGTCGGGGCACCTGGCATGCTGTGCACCTGGCATGCTGTGCACCTGGGATGGTGTGACAGTCCTATGTACAGACGTCTAGCAGCACCTCACACATTATAAAGTGGGTTCTGTCTCCAGGAAGCTACAAAATATCACAAATTCTCCAATTATTGAATACTTTTTAATTTTTAATCTTTTGGTTACATAATAGTTGTGCATATTTATGGGGTACATGTGATATTTTGGTATTAGCATGCAATGTCTAATGATCAAATCAGGGTAATTAGGATATCCATCACCTCAAACATTTATCGTTTCTTGTATTGGGAACGTTCTGAATCCATTCTAGCTATTTCCAACTATGCAATGAATTATTGTTAACTACTGTGCTACCAAACATGAGATCTTATGCCTACTATCTAACTGTATTTTTGCACCCATCAACCAACCCCTCCTCATCCCCTCTTCCCACCACCCTTCCAAGCCTCTGGGAAGCATCATTCTTTTTCAGCGGCCACAGAGGAGTGTGAACATGTGATTTCTCTTTCTGTACCTGGCTTGTTTCATTTAACGTAACACCCTTCAGTTTCATCCATGTTGCCACAAATGACAGAATTTCCTTCTTTTCTATGGCTGAGTACTATTCCATTGTGTGCATATGCATCCCATTCTCCTTATCCATTCGTGAGTCTATGGACACTTAGACTGAACCCGTATCCCGGCTACTGTGAATGGTGCTACGGTGAACGCGGGAGTGCAGACATCTCTTCAGAATACTGACTTCCTTTGTTTTGGACATACCCTCGGCAGTGGGGTGCTGGATCGTATAGTAATTCTATTTTTGGTTTTCTGAGGCAGCACCCTACCGTTCCCATGGTGGCTGACCTAACTTACACTCCCACCCACCGCATGTGAGCGTCCGCTTCTCTGCATCCCCACCAGCAACCGCTTTTTGTCTTTTTGGATAATAGCCATTGTATCTATGGACACTTTTTTTTTTTTTTTTGAGACAGAGTCTCACTTTGTTGCTCGGGCTAGAGTGAGTGCCATGGCGTCAGCCTAGCTCACAGCAACCTCAGACTCCTGGGCTCAAGGGATCCTCCTGCCTCAGCCTCCCGAGTAGCTGGGACTAAAGGCATGCGCCACCATGCCCGGCTCATTTTTTCTGTATATATCTTAAGTTGGCCAATTAATTTCTTTCTATTTATAGTAGAGATGGGGTCTCGCTCTTGCTCAAGCTGGTTTCGAACTCCTGACCTTGAGTGATCCGCCCGCCTTAGCCTCCCAGAGTGCTAGGATTACAGGCGTGAGCCACTGTGCCTGGCCTCTATGGACACATTTTTAAAGCCTTTTTATTCTGAAATAATTTTAGACTCACACACAAGTTGTAAAAGTAGTACAGCGTTCCCATGTACTTTTCACCCAACTTTTCCCCAAAAGAACATTGACATAACCATAGTACAATGATTAAAACCAGAAATTGACATTAGTATAATAGTATTAATAACCTACAGACCTTATTTGGGTTTTATAAATTTACATATATGCTCATTTTGGGGGTGGGAGGTAATGATTGCATGAAATGTCAGCACATATGCAGACACATGTATCCGTCATCACGATAAGGATACAGAATTGTTCCATCACCCTAAAGAGGCCCTCTCATGCTACTCCTCCTGCCCCCAACTTTAACCTCTGGCAATCATTCATCTGTGCTCCATCACTGTACTTTTTTAAATTTCAAGACTGTTAATATACATGAGATCATACAGTGAATATATACTTTAAAAAAGAGTGTTAAACATGATATGTTATTTATGATGATTTAAAACTTTAAATATAGAGAGAAACATTAACCATATACAACATATAGTAATCTGCTGGGGCTGCTATAACAAAATACTACAGACTGGGTGGCTTAAGCAGCAGAAATTTATTTTCTCACAGTTTTGGAGCCTGGACGTCTGAGAGCAGGGTGCTGGCAGTGTTGGTTCCTGGTGAGGGCTCTCTTCTGGGCTTGCAGACAGCAGCCTTCTTGCTGTGTCCTTAGTGGCTTTTCTTCATGGAATAGGGGAGAGGGAAGGAGGGAAGGAAGGGGTTGGGGGAGGAGAGAGAGGGGGAGCTGGTATCTTTTATAAGGATACTAATCCTATTGGATCAAGGCCTTACCCTGATGACCTCATTTAATCTTAATCGCTTTCCCCATCTCTAAATACAGCCACACTATGGGTTAGGACTTCAATATATGAATTTGGGAGTGGAGGGCACAAATGTTCAGTCAATAACACAACATAACTTCCAAAAGACTTGTTTTTATCCCTGAATCAAGTTCTGTTAGGTAACATATAGTGACATGAGGAAGAGGAAATTATTTTTAGTTTTTAAATTTTTGATTGTGGTAAACTATGCATGATATAAAATTTATCATCTTAACCATTTCCGAGTATACGGTCCAGTAGTGTTAATTATATTCACATTGTTGTGCACCCATCACCACCATCCATCTCCAAAATTTTTCATTTTGCAAAACTGAAACTCAGTCCCCATTAAATGATAACTCCCCATTCCCCCTCCCTGCAACCACTGGCAACCATCATCCTACTTTCAATTGCTATGAGTTTAACTACTCTAAGTACTTCATGTAAGTGGAATCATTCAGTATTTGCTTTTTGTGACTGGCTTATTTCACTTAACATAATGTCCTCAAGGCATGCGTGTTGTAACATGTGTCAGAACTTCTTCCCTTTTTAAGGCTGAATAATATTCCATTGCATGTATGTACCACATTAATTTACCCATTTATCTCAGATGGACAGTTGGGTTGCTTCCACCTTTTGGCTATTGTGAATAATGCTGCTATGAACATGGGTGTGAAGATACTTCTTTGAGACCCTGCTTTCAGTTCTCTTGGGTATATACCCAGAAGTGGAGTTTCTGGATCACATGGTAGTTCTCTTTTTAATTTTTTTAGGAACCGCCATACTATTTTGTGCAGTGCCTGCCCCATTTTACCTTTCCACCGCAGTGTACAGGATTTTAATTTCTCCACATCATAGCCAACACTTGTTATTCTCTGTTTTTTTTTTTTTTTTCTGACAGTGGTCATTCTAACGGGTGTGAGATGATAGTTCATTGTGATGATAGTGATGTTGAGCATCTCTTCATGTGTTTATTGGAGGAAATTATTTTTAACGTGGAAAGAAACTTGCTGATGGGGATTCTGCAGATGATGGAATAGGAAAATGCAAAATTGAGTTGGTGCTGTCCTATTAACTTTTTGGACCAATTTGTCAAGAGGACATGGCATGCCAGCCTGCTTGCTTTGGCAGAGGAATCTGTGGCCAGCCATAGCACAATGCATGGACTCCGGAATATTCTCTGCATTTGGGTCCTTGTACTGCACCCTCCTCACATGGTCAGGAGCAAACAAGGACGTGTGGCAAATCGTGCTTCATGCTTCCTCTCCACTGCCAGCCTTCCCTCCTCTGGCCTCTCTCTCTAAAGGTGCCCTCTGCTACTGGGTTTTATGTGTCCCTCTAGAGACATGCATATACACGTATCCCCCCTTTTTTGTTTCTCCTCTTTTAGAAAAGATTTTTTTAAATAATTTTTTTTATTTTAGAATGTTACAGGGGTGCAAATGTGTTTTGGTTGCGTGGATTGCTTTTGTACTGCTTGAGTCAAAGTTACAAGTGTGCCCATCAGCCAGATAGTGTGCATTGTACCTCTTAGATATGATTTCACTGTATCTCCTTTCAGACACATAGTGGCATGTCCTATATACTGTTGGGTCTTTGCTTTTTTCCTCTTAAATACATTTGGGGAGAGCTCCATAGCAAGGCACACGGTTCTGCTTCTGGAAGGCTCTCTTGGAAGGTCTCCATTCCACCCTCTCTATGCACTTAACCTCCAGAAACTTCTTCCCTGTTTCCTCCCTGCCTTTGGCCGATGCTCTTCAACTGGTTTATTTCTTACACAGATGGACACTCATGACCAGATTGGCCCCGTGAATATCTGAGTGAAAGCAGCAGTTTGTTGGTAGCAGTGTGCCTAATGATTTTTATTTTTCTCTGCTTTAATTCTAGCTGGCAACTTAATTTCTCCCTTTCCACTGTCTTTTTTTTTTTTTTTTTTTTGAAGATAGTAAGGGCCAGTGGTCTGGTATAACACCGACACTGCTGTACTCTGTTTACACTAAAGCACTGACTGTAAGCTGAAAGTGTCACACATTAGCTGATGTTTCAAAGTCTGTCTTTGGTAGGAGAGAGTAGATTTGGGGGTGCCACTATCATGTTTGGAAATTACGTCTGTGGGCAAGTTGATGTATTTATGTCGAGTCAATGTAGTCCCAAGGGAGAGGGCAAAAGCAGCCGGGGCTGGAGAGGAAAGAGTTGAGAGCACAGTAAGGACAGAGGCCAGAGGCCTTGGGAGCCAGGGCAAGGGTCTGAGTTTTGCCCTGTAGGGGACGCAGGGAAAAATCGGAATATCAAGAGTTGCTGGGTGGGCTTGGTCTTTGATTATGAAAATAAAGGTTATTTATGGAGGCCCTCTCTGTGCCAGGCATCCTACCAGATACTTCTCACCTATTATTTCTGATGTGCCCATAACTGTATAGGGGTGGTATTATTTTATGTTCTCACTTTACATCTGAAAAAAATGGAAGCTCAGAGGGTTTAAGTGATTTACCCAGAGTCAAGCGAATGGCTAATGATCAGTAGTGCCAAAATTTCCACCTCAGTCACCTCATGTCAAAGCCTGGGCTCCTTCCTTGCTGGTGCTGCCGTCCTGCAGAGAGGCCACGCTGTCCGGAGCCCTCCCACCTTGCTGCAGGGAGGAAGGCATCTTGCTGAATGCAGTGCTGTCGGCGGACTGGATTTCCTGCTCTAAGGTAGATGGCTCGATTCCCTGTCTGCTGACATGGGGAGCCAGGCACCCACTTCCTATTTCCCCTGCTGCTGCAGGGACCACGCCTCTTGCTGGGAGCAAACTGGGTCTCCCAAGCACGGAGCTGGAGCACAACTTCCCTGTGAGTGGTGTGCGCTGCATTCTTACTGTGGCAAATGCTTAGATGGTTTCTGTGTGCATCAACACTGCTTTTATGTGGATATGAATTGGTGTTAACATGTATTAAGAAACAAATAACAGACACAGCAATGTCAAAGAAAAAATATTAAGTCAACTGTGATCGTGAGAGTACTTGGCAAAGCAGGTGAGTGGCCAGACTGAGCTGGAGGGAAGGCTGTCACCAGGCAGTGGGTGGCTGTGACTTCTGTTTGCACCTACTGGCAGGTGCACAGTCGAGCTGGACCTGAGTGGCCAGGTGGTGTCCCAGAAGGAGACTCCACACTGACCTCAGCACGTTGCAGCCGCTGACACGTCTGCACAGACGTCAGACAGGCCTGGGCAGTTCCTCTCACTGCGATTTCCTCCTCCTCTCACGATTTCCTCTTCCTCTCTGTCCTCTTCTCACTCCTGCCTTGGGTCCACCAGGTCCCAACTCTGGGTGCGTGGGTACCTTCCGGGGTGAGCGGGGGTGTGTTCAGTGTGTAGGTGGGGAGAGGGAAGCCAACAAGGCGTGCCAAAGCAGCGGGGGCTGGCCACAGTGGGGAGCCATTCACACCCAGGGGCCCAAGTGCTGGAGGGCCCTGGAGCCAGTGGGCCCTGTCACCTGGAGAGGGCTGCTGGACAGAAGCCTTGGTCCCTGGGAGAGGAAGCCAGCCACGCCCAGCCCCCAGGAGCCAGCCCGGGAGCCAGGGGAACATATTCCTGCCCCCCTTCCTCCTGCTGATTCCCGGACAGTTCTCCTCTGCCTGTCGATGCAGCGGAGTGGCCTGGGGAGTGTGGAGAGGGACACTGGGGGCCAGCTGGAAACCGACAGCATCCTGCTGGCGCCCTGGGGTGCGGATCTGGATTCTGTCCCTCAGGCTGTCGAGGGTGGTCCTCCTGCTGACTGGGTAAGAGAGGGAAACTCCACCCTGGGCCAGTACTCCCCTGGGCAACTTGGAGGTGGGTGGGTAGGTGTTGGAATGAGACATGGAAGGAAGCATGTGAGTTTGGGAGGTCCTGAGAAGAGGGCCTTTGGGACACCTCCACTTGTCTTTGGGGCCCTTGAGGCTGCCTGCCCCCCGCCAGCGTCCCCGCTCTGTGAGTGTCCAGAGCTCCAGCTCAAGTGGTCTTCAGTGACTCGTGGAAATGAATGGCACGCCCCCTCTCTAGCATTCACTAGTGTCCGGAACAGACATCTGGACAGAGCTGGTTGCCCTGTGGGTCCTGGGCCAAAGGCCTATGTTCCTTCTGGGCTCCCTCCTCCCACGGACTGGGCAGAGTGACGGCTGCTCTGGGATGAGCCCCAGTGGGGCAAGGAAGATGAAGCCCTGAGGACGGAGGGGATCTCAGCTGCAGTGTGCATTGGACTGGAAAGGTGATCTGACCCTTGGCTCCTGTTTCTCCATGGGCAGACGTGTGCCAGGAGAGAAGATGAGAGGCCTCGAGTCAGAGGCACCCAGCCAAGCCACATACAATTCCTGACCCGCAGAAGCTGCAGAATAATAAGTGTTGTTTTAAGCTGCTAAGTTTTAGGATAATTTGTTATGCGACAATAGTGGGGGACACTGTCATTAAAATTTGGAAAGGAGGAGCAGCACCTGTGTGTGAGTTGGCAGTGGGAAACATCGGAGTCCTGCCTATGACTCCAGGAGTGGGGCAGGGAGTGCCACCTGCCCGTGGTGGGGCAACATCCAGTGGCCTCACCAGGCTCAAGCTTATACCAGTTAGTGCTCAGTGCCAAGGCAGAGAGCTGGTGGAAGACTCTATTGGGGTGGGGGAGGCTGGGGTCCCCTTTCCTTTCATTATTGACTGAGCTCAATGTCTATTTTATTAATAATACATGCCTGATGGTGATGTCTGTGAGCGAGTGTTCGTCTCTCAAGTCTAATTGTTCTGTTGGGCATCCCTCCCGTAGATCCATCATTCCGTCTCTGTTCTTTATTTAGCAGCTTTATTGCCAGCGATTAGTAATGGCATCCGTTGGAGTCCCTCTTTATGGGGAAGATTCATCTCTGTTTACTCACTGGGGTGAGTTTGGAGGGTGGGGTTTATGGGGCAGAGACTGGCCCCTGCCGGCCTTCTTCACCCGGTGGCCCCAGGTCCCCCATGCCTCCAGTACCTCAACTGGGCTGCCCCCTCTAAGTGCTAGCCTTCCCCTCCTGCAGGCTCGGCTCTGCCTGTAACACCCTCTGAGCTCCCCTCCCTGAGCCTCCCAGCACCACCTCCTAACACCTAATTCTTAGGAGGTTTTCAAAGCTGGGAGGTGTTCCCCTAGCAGACCTGGGGCTGTGGGGAATTTGCTGCTGCCACCACAAAGTCTAAGATTCCCCATTGCCCGTCCCACTGTGCTGCCCACCCTGCTCAGGTCCCAGGCATGGAGCTTTCTAGTTTTGCATGAATCTGACCTTCCATAGCAGTGGTCCTCGATGACAGCTATGCCTCTGGGCATTGCCCAAAGCCTGCAGGACCCAAGGCCAGGGCTGAGCTGTGGGGTTCTCATCCTTACTACAACCTGCCTGGGCACAGGGCATCTTTCCCAACGCACCTGTTCCCTGTCGGATGGAGCAGGTGTTCTTCCAGGTGTGTGGAGAGCAGGGGAGGGGCAGGCTGATGCTGCGGTGTGGGGAGGAGCATGCCTGTGTGGATGGAGGTGTCTGTGTCTGCCTGGGAGTAGGAATGAAGCTACTGGGTGGGTGTGGCCTCTCCCTCCGTGCAGGACGTGGGCCTGGCCAAGCACAGGTCCTCTTGAGCTGGCCTCACGTGTCTGCCGCAGGACTCTTCCCTGCTTCCTCACACTGCGCAGTCTGCACAGCATGGCTGGGCTCTTCTTTGGGTATCCATGGTGTTGGCAGAGCCACTCAGGCTTTGCCGTTGAGAAACCTGGGACTTAGGTCCTACTTCCACTCCACGTGAACTCAATGACCTTGGTGTGCATGGAACTGCTTGGGCCTCAGGCTTTTTTTCAGCACAATGGAGATACCTGTAAGGGGCTCACCATGCCCCTAAAAACGGAGCTTACCTCTTCAAGGCAAGGAGGGATGGCTGGCCAGAGCATACAGTCTCAACTTCTGCCCTGCAGAATTCCCTTACTGCTCTCTTACTAACCTGCCGCCGCCTCCACGCTGTCCCCAAGGAATGCTTCTCCTCTTTTACTCTAAGCACAGATACTCCATCTTTCCCCTATTCCCTATAGCACAGTGGAGCATAATAGAAGATAGCTGGAGTATTCCATTGCTCTGGTTATCTATTGCTGAGTTATCTTATTGCCAAGTGACAAATTATCTCAGAATTAGTGGCTTAAGACACCAATGCTTTATTATATCTCACAGATCTGTGGGTCAGCAATTTAGGAATGGCTTATCTGGTGGCTCTGGCACCAGCTCTCTAATGTGGTTGTCCTGGGACAGTGGCTGGAGTTGGAAGGGTGAGGGTGGGGCAGATCAGGGCTGGACCAGCGCCTCTTTCCTCACATGGTCTCAGGGGCTCTCCCTGTGGTCTGCCCATGTGGGATAGTTGGGCTTCCTTACAGCATGGCATCTTTAGACTTCTTACTTGGCAGCCCTGGGTCCCAAAGAGAGAGATGGCTGGGTGGAAGCTGGTATCACCTTTTGTGACCCAGCCTCAGAAGTCATGCAGGGTCACTTCTGCTACACTCTGTGAATGGAGGCAGTCACAAAGGCCTGCCAAAGGGCAAGGGGAAGGGACACAGACTCTTACTCTTAATGGGGGAATGGCCAGTTTCAGGACAGCATATGGAATGGGAAAGGCTTTTGCAACATTTTGGAAAACACAATCTGCCACATTCATCCTACAGAGAAATGGACTGCAAAGAGACCTGTGACCTGGGGCCATCAGAGCACAGGCTAAATGCCCCTTCTTTGGCTTGGAGACAACAATGACTGCATCCTCCTCGGTCCCATCCCATGGCTTCCACCATAGGCAGCAGGTCAGTAATCCCCACCAGGGACCATCCATGTGCTCAGTCAAGGCCTCAGGAAGTGAGGTCTGAGAGCCAGGTCTCCATGCCCCAGGCCTTCCTTTCCAGATCTACCTCCTGTCTAAGGACCAGCTCCTTTCCCCATGATTGAAACCAGGACACCAGGAAACACCCCCTTCCCCAGCTTCCGTCTGCCAGGAAGTGCTGGTCCAGTAAGGGAGGCAGCTTCACCATGGGGCCCACAGCGGGTGCTGACCCTCTCTTCTGATGAGTCCATGGGAGGAGAGCAAGGAGAAGTTCTTATTCCTCTGTTGCTCTGACACTTCTCCCAGTGAGGTCCACAGGCTCTGACTGTGACCTTACCCCTTCCTGCCTGGCTCTGACTGTGACCTTACCATGTAGCCCAGGGCCTGGGTGGGTGGGGTCTGGCTGGGCTGTTGAGCTGCCCCCTGGTCTCTGTGGGTTTCAAGGGGCCTTGGACCCTGCTTTGTAGTTGGAGGTCTGCCATCTGTTGCTGACCCTTGCTCCTGTCCTTCTGCCTCCCTCCTTCCCTCCCTCCCTTATTTCTGCCTTCCCCACACACATATTTACTGAGCTCTAAGTATGTCCTAGGTGCTTTGGTTATAGCAGAGAACAGAACAGAGATCCCTGCCTTCTATGGCTTATATTCTTGTTGTGGGGAAAGAGACAGTAAATAGTAGACATGATTTAATCCTAAATTACGTATTTAGGATTATATATGTGGTTTGGATGTTTGGATGTTTGTCCCCTCCAGGCCTCATGTTGAAATTTGATCCCAATATTGGAGGTGGGGCCCAGTAGGATGTGTTGTGGGTCATGGGGGTGGATTCCTCATGAACAAATTGATGCCAGCCCCCCAGGTGAGCGAGTTCTCCTTCCATTGGTACCCCTAAGAGCTGACCATTAGACAGAGCCTGGCACCTTCCCCCTCTTACCATGTGATCTCTGCACACCAGGTCCGCTTCTCCTTCCGCAGGGAGTGGAAGCAGTCTGAGGTCCTCTCCAGATGCAGTTGTTTAATTTTGAACTTTCCAGCCATCAGAATCATAAGCCAAATAAACCTCTTTCTTTATAAATTATCAGTCTCAGGTGCTCTGTTACAGCAGCACCACGTGGACTAAGACGTGCGGTGTGTAGCAGGTGACAAGCCCTGGGGGAAGTAGCAAAGAGGGACAGAGGAGGGGAGTGTGGCGGTGCCGGCATGATAAACACTGGGGTGATGGGAGACAGAGCCAGAGGGTGACAGAGGGGTTGGGAGCCCTCATAGGTGGGGGGTGCTGTGTCATTGCACGGGGTCTGACGCTCCCCATCCCAGGAACTCTAGGAGCCGAATCCCTTTGGCTCTTCTCACACCAGATGCTGGGCAGTCCAGGGCCCGCTTCAGGTGGCGCCTACATCTCCCAGTGAGCACTTCTCACAGAGAGCAAAAGAAGGTTCTCTGCTCAAGGCCTGAGCCCCAAAAGCCCTGGGCACTGTCCTATAAGCAGGACTGCATGCTGGGCCACAGCTGGGGCAGTGCCTCCTGGTTCTTCCTCAGGAGCAAGGCTGCTCCTTGGAGGCCGTGGACACTCCTGCCAAGCTTGTTTCTCTAGAGTCTGCTCTTGGAGTTGGCACAAGGAAGGAGGGAGTTACTTTTTTCCAATTAAGCCATATTTGCCTGGTCATCTGAACCCATTTTCCTTCAGTCCCTTGGTCTAGGAGTTATCCTCTATTAAACTCGGGCTTCCCTGCACGTGTGAGGCTCCAACTGCAGCTGCAGCAGAATCTTGAGCCTCCCCCAGGTGCAGAGGGGCCCTGCACTCCTGCAGGTTTTCCTCTCATGGCTTTTTCAGGCCTGCTTGGTGGGAGGAAGCGCCGTGAAGAGTGACCTCTTTAGTGTCCAGGAATGGGAGGGACTTGCCCCTGGCCATCCCTGCTGGGCTCACGGGGCCGTCTACCATGCTTAGAGTTCTGCTGCCGGCAATCCCTAGGCTGCAGGGTCTCTGCTCAGCAGTGAGGGGCTGTGGCCAGGGAAACCAGAGAGTGATGGTGGCAGTGCCTGACACTACTGAGCACTTAGTGGGTGCCAGGCACTGGGCATAGTGACACACCTAACCCTTATCATCATTGTATGAGGCTGGGATTAGCATGATCCCCATTCCACAGATGAAGATATTGAGGGTCAGAGTGGCCTGCTCAGTCACTGAGTAAATAGTGATCCAGTGGGGATGTGAGCCCAGGAAACCTGATTCTAAGCTTGTGCCTTAGCTCCTCACATGTGGGGCCTCTCCTTGGTAATGCCTGTGAGCTGCCTCTGTGGGGTATAGTGTAGGCAGGGATTTTCTACCCTGGCATGCTTTTGTCACAAATCTTCAGGGCTCCCCTTTGGGAGAGGAGGATCTACCTTCTATCAGACTCCCTTGACTGAGGAAGGCCAGATATGTGTGGCCTCAGCCGACATCTTGATTCAATCTCATGAGTGACCCTAAGGCAAAATATGCAGCTAAGCCACTTCTGTATTCCTGACACATGACAGCGTGAGAAAACAAAGGCTTTTTGTTTTAAGCCACTATGTTTTTGATACTTTGTTATATATCAATAGATAACTAAAATAGTGTTTGTGTTAATACATATCTTCACAAGCAGTGTACTTGGATTGCCATCTACTCCCTATCCTTGCCAACACTTGGTATTGTCAGAATTTATGATTTTGCCGATCTGATGGATTGGTGATGCCATTTCATATCAACTTTAATTTGCTTCATATACTTTAGAGCTCTGCTGTTAGGCATATGTTGTTAGGCACATTTAGAATTATTATGTCTTATTAATTAACTGACTCCTTTATCATTCTGAAATGTCCCTAAGTATTCCTTGTTCTAAAATCTTT
Organism: Lepilemur ruficaudatus; assembly: GCA_963574885.1. Taxonomy (NCBI): domain Eukaryota; kingdom Metazoa; phylum Chordata; class Mammalia; order Primates; family Lepilemuridae; genus Lepilemur; species Lepilemur ruficaudatus. Next base: position 78,440 of record CAUYRT010048463.1, read on the forward strand.
TACTGATCTTAATACAGCCGCTCCTGTTTTCTTTATTTTTTTATTCTTCTGCAACTTGAATTTATTCCATTCCTATGAACATTAAATCAATGAGAGTGATTTGTGTTTGTGTGTGTAGTTTCAGTTTACTTGTATTTCTTGCTGTATGATATTCAACTGGAGGAATGTTCTATATTCTGTATTTCTATTACCCTATTGATTTATAGTTTATTTTGTTTTACTTTAATTTTTGCAAGTACAACCTACCTCCAAAACCATTTTTGTTCTAAGAGAACATAAAGTTTTAAGCATGAGATTATTTCTATGGATATTTATTAATTTCATGTTATTTGACTAAAACAGCCATATGATAGGCCTAATCAGTACAGAATGTGTGCAATCTGGTTTTGCTGGGGAAGTTCTTGTAGTAGACAGATGGGAGAACCTTGGTCATGTCTAATGGGCATGAACACAGTGTCTGAAGCCACTCACTGAATGCTGCTTCGTGAATGAGAAGAAGTTTACTTAGATATTTGCCTAATAATTCGATTAGCTATATAGCTGCTAACATCTCAAATTTACTAGAAAACAGCAAAGTACTTCCCGAATTAGTTGTCAGTTAAAAGCTCTGTAAACAATGTCACAATCTCTTCTTTACCCCCACGTTCTTTACACAAGGTACGTCAGCTGTACATCTATATCTGTCCCTACCTGTGCATCTGTCTATCCACCCACCCACCTGTCTAGATATCTAGGTATTTTGCTAACTTGATGAACATGAAATGTTATTTCATTATAGTTGATAGAACTCTTTGACAACGTATATGACACATAAACAGCAAAGTGCATAGCCCATAAAACTCAATGCATTATCTCAAAGTGAGCACACCTGTGTAATCAGTACCCAGTTAGGGAAAATGAAATCAAATTACCGTCCTGCAAATTCCTTTCGCAGTCTTCCCTCTCCATGCTGCCCCTCCCTCTGCTATCAGCTTGTAACTCCATGAAGAATTTTTACTTCTTTTGAATGCCACAGAAGGGGAACCAGACATTTCAGTCTGGCTTCTTTAGCTCACCGCGGCTGAGACTCTCCTGTGGTGGTGTTGATTGCAGCCACAGTCCGTAGGGTTTTGTCGGGTCACAAGTTTCCAACAAATGTTCCACAACGTTTGTCCGTTCTGCTAATCAACTCCATTTGCGTTGTTACCAATCTGGGGTTTTACAAAGAATGGTGCTAAGAATACTCTTTTACCTGCCTTCTGCTGAGCACATCTATGCAGTTCTCTTAGACACATGCCTTGGAACGGAACTGATGTGTATTGTGTATGCAGGAATCAGCTCTAGCAGATAATGCCACAGAGACTGCACGAATCTTCACTCCCATCAGCGATACATACAAGTTCCCTTTGACAATGCTTCGCATTGATAGTTTTAAAATTTTAGCGATTCTGATGGGTGTGTAGCAGTACTATCTTTTTTAAATCAAGTTTTTCCTTTTAGGAATAATTACAGTAAAAAATCACCCTTTGTAGTGTACAATTCTGAGTTTTAACACATGTATAGTTGTATAGCCACTACCACAATCAAGATATAGAACATTTCCATTACCCTCCAAAATTCTTTTGTGTTGCCTTATAGTTAAACTCCCTTTAAACCCTGATTCCTGGCACCCACTGATTTGTTCTCTGTCTCTATACTATGGCCGTTTCTAGAATGTCATATACATGGAATCATATGGTACTCCATTTTTTGGGTAGGCTGTTGAGATTGGCTTCTTTCTTTTGGTAAAAATGCAATTGAGATTTGTGGGCATTCATTCCTTTTTATCACTGAGCAGCATTCCCTTGCACGAATGCACCAAGTTCGTTTATTTGTTAGTTGAAGGACATTTGGGGATTTTTGGGGTGAATAAATGTTATTTGGTCATGATGCATTATGTATCCTCATTTTATATAATTACATGTCATATAAATTATATAATATATACATTAGTATAATAAATGCATATTATATATTATATGTAATAGGCTATATGCTATATCTGACTATATATAATTATATATTATTATATATAACTTCATATTATATAATTATATAACTATATAATTATATATGACTATGTATAAATTTGTTAAAATTTTGGTAAGAATTTTTACATCTATATTCATGAGAAATATTGGTCAGTATTTTTCTTTTTTGGTAATGTCTTTATCTGGTTTTGTATAAGAATACAAAAAAAAAGCAACTTGCAAAGGCTTTTTTTCCTTTTTAGGTTTTTGGAGGAGTTTATATAGTTTATTTATTTCTTCTTTAAAAGTTTGGTATAATTCACTGGTGAAGCTATTTGGACCTGGGGAATTCTTGTTAGAAAGTGTTTAAACTACTAATTTAATTTCTTTTTTTTTTTCATTTTAATGTATCTTTTATTTTCTTTTTACCAATTCTTTTTTTTTTTTTTTTAATTGGGGGAAAACTACAAAGCATTTACAGTACAATGTTTACAGTCACAATTTGTAGTGAGCTGATTTCCCAAAATATATTACCACTCAAGTTGACTTATCTTGTTACATTCAAAAACCTACTC
>CAUYRT010048464.1:0-84921 GCA_963574885.1 Lepilemur ruficaudatus
ACAGGCATGCACCACCATGCCCGGCTAATTTTTTCTATATATTTTCAGTTATCCGGCTAATTTCTTTCTATTTTTTTTTTTTTTTTTTTGAGACAGAGTCTCACTGTGTTGCCTGGGCTAGAGTGCTGTGGCATCAGCCTGGCTCACAGCAACCTCAAACCCCTGGGCTCAAGCAATCCTTCTGCCTCAGCCTCCCGAGTAGCTGGGACTACAGACATGTGCCACCATGCCCGGCTCATTTTTTCTATATATATTTAGTTGTCCAATTAATTTCTTTCTATTATTAGTAGAGATGGGGTCTCACTCTTGCTCAGGCTGGTTTCGAACTCCTGACCTCGAGCAATCCTCCCTCCTTGGCCTTCCAAAGTGTTAGGATTACAGACGTGAGCCACAGTGCCCGGCCCTGTATGCTTTAAATGCCAAAATATCAGTTATATCTCAGTAAAGCTTTGTACAAAACCCCAGGCATTCTGGAAAGATGGTCAGAGAGCATTCCGTTAGGACAGGCCTCTGTGCATTGTAGGTTGTGAGGATCCCATGGAGGAAGCTCCTGGGAGCACTGTCATGGTCAGACCCAGGTGAGTGAAACCAGGCCAGGGAGAAGTTGGGCTGTGCTGCATCAGCCAGAAACTCTGCTGCCACCCCAGCCCTGCACCCCCAGCTCTGAGTTTGTCAGGGGGCAGAGCCTCTAGGCCCCACATTGGAAGCAGCAGCTGCAGAGGGCACTTCCCTGAGGAGCTGGTGGCTCAGGGCTGTGTGTGGTGATACTTCTGGAGTTGGGGACACCAGTTCTGAAGGGACACCTGGGTGGTGCATCACAGCACCCCCTAGAGTCTGGATATTTTAAGTTATATTTCTTATTTTGCTTTTTAATTATGTCGAAGGGATAGTTAGCTAGAGTCCAGCCTTATAGGATGACTCTCCCCCTCCCCACAACACACATACATTTTGTTGTTGTTGTTCAGACGCTCAGTGGTATCAAAAAAATTTTGCCCTGACAGACTGAGGAAGGGTGGTGTGGGCAAGTGGTGGTCTCTGGCTACAGAGACCCCTCCACTGAACTGACCACGGAGAAGGGTTCTCTTGGTTCGTGTGGGAGGCGTGCTTCTCAGAGTGTTACCTTCCCAGTAAGATGACCGGACAGGTGCCTCTTCTTTCCTCGCACTTGCCTGAAAGATCCATGCTGGACTGGCACAGATTCAAAGTTGTCTTGTAGAAAGCAAAATATTTTTTCCCTTTTGCAAAGCAACTTATGCGTAAAGACGTTTCCAGCAGCTTATGCTTTCAAAAGCCTCCCTCTCAGAAACTGAGTATTTTAAGAAGTGGGTTGAGGTCACTGCTCTTTCACTTGAGAGATGCCGTCTCTGGGAAGGACACTTGGATTCCTCCCAGGTGTCTGTGGGGTGTTGTCACCTGAAAAGACACTTGTCATTGTACTGTATCGTAGTGTATTGTGTCGTGTCAAATTGTATTTTTGTGTAGCCAGCACCTAGGCAGTGCGTACTGTGTGTCAGGCCTTGCTCCCAACACTTTATAGACGTTGGCTCCTTTAATGTACTCTCTCTAGCAGCCCTGTGGAATAGAACCTTTTTACAAATGAGGAAGCAGAGGCATGTCTGACCTCTAGTTAGTGGGCTGCAAATTTGGAGAGTCTCGAGTATTTATTCTACTTACCCATTTTTAATCTGCTTCCTCTCAGGAATGAATATCAGATTTTTAAGTTTCCCTTCTGATTAAGTCTCTTAGATCTTGTAGTACTGAGACCATATAAACCAAGGATTATTAAAATCCCCTTCAAGGTGTCTGCGGAATGCCTAAACTTATAGAAAAGAACAAGGTTTGTAGAATTTTATCTATTTTTCAAAATTTTCAGCTCCAAAGGGTTTAAATGCATCTTCTAGAGCGTCTTGCTTAGATATCTGATATAGAATTATTCTATGTTTATGATATGCATTATGTTCGTGATTGAGAAGACTTGCCAAGTCCTCACTCATTCATTCATTCTTTCATTCATTCATGGATGGAGTAGGTGTCACCAAAAAACTGAATTGAGGGTGGGCATGGGCAGGACAAGGCCCTCAGCTAGTGACTGCCCATCACAAGGTCTGCCTAGATTTTCGGGGACAAGTCTGATGGTGACTCCATCTTCCCTTTGCAGAAGGCTCTTGTCAGGTGGAAGGAATAGAGTAGGCATTGGGGAAATGGCAAACGTTTTCTTTGTAGACATTGCAAAAGAAAGACTTCCACCCATTCATCTGATCAGAGAAGAAATCAGAGGAGTTCTGGATCCAGATAAAGTCTCTGAGACTGCTAATGGGAGGTAAGAATGGCTGCTGTGGGATTCAGCCTCCCAAGATGTGGGGAAGAACTTTGCCCTTGGAAAGCCAACTTAAATATTCCTCATTCATGCCAGCCTCAGGAAGATAAGTCTTCCCACACTGCTGTGAGGGACTGGAACCGACCTGCGTGTGGCTCCGGTTTCTGTGGCCAGACCCTGGTGGTGAACACGTGCAGGCAGCCAGGAACAGGCCTGTGGCTCTGCAGCCTGCTCTGCCAGCCTCCTCGTGGGGACATGCGAGCTTAATTACTGCTGCTCTCTGGAAATGATGCCGGCTTGTCCTTGAAATCCCTGACCAGGCGCCAAGCCCTGCTGGGTTGGTAAATACCTCCTGTTGTGGGTGCTGGGAGCCTTTGCCCAGTCTGGCAGCCCATGTCCTACAGCTTGGAGAGATGCCCTATAGCGACTGATCTAGTTGTGTTTCTCTAGACGGTCTTGGCTCCTCAGAAGTGGTTGACTTTTGACACCTATTTGGGGGATTGGCCAAATCTGAATTCCTTCCCAGGACTCCCCAACATTCTTGTCCTCAAGGTCAACACCTGTAAAATAAATACCACCGTATATGCAAATTGTCTTGCTTTTTCCATGAATGGAGACCATTGCCAGATATCACTAAATGCTTCTGAATATGGAGATGCCACTTGGGTGGAAAATTACTGTTTCCTTCTTTTAACATGTGATAAACATTAAAGGCTTAAGACTGGTGGTTCGGCAATACTTAAAACATCTGTTTTATTTGTAATAAACTTTTTGTTCTGGAGTTATTTTAGATTTGCAGAAAAGTTGTGAAGATGGTCTCCTCTATTATTAACCCTTCAATAGCTGTAGACCCTTTACCCAGTTTCTCTCAATGTTTGCAAATCACGTAACTGTGGTACATATGTCAAAACTAAGAAACCATCATGGCACATTTCTATTAATTAAACTCCACAGTTGTTTAGATTTCACTAATTTCCTTTATCTGTTCCAGGATCCATTCCAGGATACCACAGTGCATTTAGGAACATCTCTGGTTAATATCAGTGTCTTAGCTCAGGGCATTAAAAAGCAAGAAAGAGTGAATAGCATTGATTATGGGGTTCTCTAACAGGGAATATATTTTTCCTTTCTAATAACAACTAAGACTTAACTGTCATCTGTCTTCTTGGGTTGTGAATAGCAGATGGTATCAACTCATTATTGATGTAGATTTTCCATAGGACTAATTGTTCAGCTTGGATTTGAAGCCAGGGAAATTTATTGGTTTCATGACCTCAAAAACTAAAAATCTGAGCTTCACATTCTTCATATAGTATGTATAGTTCTTCATATATATAACATTATATATGTATGTGTCTGTCTTCCTGTCAACACTTGCCTTTCCCACCGTATCGCGTCATAAAAATGCTATGTGGAAGAGTTTTCAAAATTATAAAACTCTTTTCAAAAGTTAGTCCTTATAATAAAAAGTTTACCTTAGAAAGAAGTTAGAGTAGACATGTTTGAAGATATTTACAAGCTTATTTTAGCAACTGTTGTTGCTCTCAGGGTGTGTGATGTTTTAATGAATATAGAAACTCCATTTAAAAACCCAGCTCCCCTGAACTAGTTTCTCCAAACAAGGGAATAGTAAATTTTAAAGAAAGAATGCCAGAGAGGTGTTTACTCCAACTAAATATATTGTAGTGGCATAGTTTAGATTCTTTTACCAGAGGCAGAAAATTCATAGTGTAGGACCAAAAGAAAGTTATAATCTTTTTTTAGAACACCACATTCTTCCTTCTCCGTAAGACACATAGAGATAATTACATGATTGGAAAATTAGATCCAAGAGGCAAGTTTAAAGGAATTGGACATGGTTAAACTAGAGGAGGTGAGAGTGAGGGGTGGAAATGATGGTTTGAAGTAGCTGCTCTGCATTTCCTGTGGGACCCAAGAGGAGGGGGAGAGTTTCCCTGCTTAGCCAGAGGGGTTTAAGTTATACTTGGTCATGAGAGGGTCAGTGTGTGAATGAGATGCTTTTGTGTCGGTGCTTACTTTTAAGTTTGGATATGTAAAGCCAATGTGAACAGTTTTATTTCTTCCAGGGTATTATGTCTGCAGTTAGGGCAAACTGCCCCTGGGAGAATATCCATGCCTTAGTGATAGCTTTGTGTTTCCAGACGCCTGACTTCTCATAAAGGTGGTTAATTGGGAGAGGTGGAATGATACACTCTTGCTTCCAATTAAAAACAAGGCTTTATTACAACAAATAAGGCTAGCACTAGCTGACTCTATTAACTTTGTATTTAAATAAGGCATGTAATTTTAAAGGTTAAAGAAATGTGAAAATACAGGCTAATTGGATACCTTCCTTCCCCATTTAAAATTCTTAGTAACTGTTTAATTGAATTCTATTAGTTTCTTTCTTCTCCAAGGTTAAATAGAAGTAGCACATTTTCAGTCTTTAGGCCATGTCTGTATGTTTGTGCGTGTGTGTGCCTGTGTGTGTGTTTGTGTCTGTGTGCATGCATACATGTACATGGTTCAGACATTTTGGGATTTCAGGACAGCTAACCCCCAAAACCCCTGCAGGTGAATTTTCACATAGGCCAAGACACTTCATTTCCACTACAGACTACCTTGTTCCTTTTGTATCCTCCTCCCCTGTCTTTCCCCCTACTTTCCAGCCTTGAGCCAAAGTAGAAAGACCCCCTTCTCCCAATCGTGGGGCGTGTGTGCACCAGCTGCGTGAACCCTGTGATACTCTCCCCACCCCCAAGTCAGATGGGAGTCATTTATCTTTCTCTAGACCTGACCAATGCTCTGACTTTATCTCTGAGGCCAGCTCCCCTTGACCCCTGCCATCTGGTGTTTGCTAGTAATTTGCATTCGACCCTTAAGTTTTGCTCATTAAACACCCTCCTTGGCAGCTCTGTAGCTCCCCTGCAACTTTTACAGCTTGGCTTTGGGTACAGGCTGCTTCCAACAGAGCCTGAAGGTACAAAATCTCAGTTAGATCACAATGTTAAAAAAAAAAAAAAAAAAGAATTGGCAAAGAAGGTCATAGGATTTTCATGCAGATTTAAAGTGATTTGTCCAGTCTTAGGGGGTAGGATGTGGGATCATAGTCTTTGAAGTTTTTTTCCTAGTAACACTTGTTAAGGTGCTTTTTAAAAAACATACAAAGAAGTATAAAGGAAACAAAAAGGTGGCTGATAATTTCACTGTTCAGATAATCCCATTGGTTTGTTTTTCTTAATGGAGAATATGTCCATAGTTATAAAATTCAAATGGGACAGAATGATAAAAATTGAAAATTGCAAGATTTTATACATAGATACACAAACATATTTACATAGAAGGATAATAAAAGAGGTTCTGTTTGCTATTTTTTGCTTAATGTGCCTTGGAGATAGTTCAATACCAGCACATAAAGATGTCCTCCACTTTTCGTATCATCCGCAAAGTAGTCCATCTTATGGATGTATGATAATTTATTTAACCAATCCTCTGCTGAGGCAGGCTTTGCTTGTTTCTAATTTTTTACTGCAGTGAGTCTGCCATGGACATCCTTGTACCTATGTCCTGGGAAATTCCTGCATGTATATATGTTGGATAAATAAATACAAGCAGTGGGATTACTGGGACAAAGTAAACATGCATTTTAAATTTGATAACCAATGCTATATTGTCACTAAGAAAGATTACACAAATTTACACTCCCAACAGGAGTGCAGAGGAGCCATTTGCCACATATACTCACTAGTATTTCTAAAAAAATTTTTTGATCCACTTGGAAGTCATTTTTGCTTTAAGCTTGAATTTGGAGTTCATTTTTTCCCCAAATGCGAAGGCAATTGCCCCGACATCAGTTATCCAACAATCCCTATAGATCTGTTTTCCCAGTGGATCTGAAATGCTGCATGCATCGTGTCTTCATGCTGATGACTCGCAAACACACATTTCCGGGTGATTGCCATCCTCACATGGCGGCCACCTGCCTACTGACAACTCTACTTGGATGTGTGGTCGGTGTCTCCAGTGATAGATGGGTATGTACTGGAGTCCTTGACTCACTGCCCCCACAGCCAAGCCTGCTCATCCTCTCCTTCTCAGTTGATGGTGCCATCCTGTGCCCAGTTACTCAGAGCAAAGCACAGGGAATCATCCTCAATTCCTTTCTTTTTCTCCTCTTCGCTTCTAACCCATCAGCAAACCAGCACCCTGTCAAAGTCATTTTTCAAATCAGACCACTTGCCACCATTTCCATCACTTCTATCTCTTTTATGCTAATGTCACTTCTTGGGTAGACTATTGCAGAGAGAACTGAAAGTGTGTTTCCAGAATACTCTTGTTGTTATAGAGCCCTCTCTCTACATAGTAGCTAGAGTAATTTTTTAAAAAAATGCTAAACAGATTCATGGCTCTGCAAGCTAAAACCCTTTAATGGCTTTCCATCTCAATTAGAATAAAATCCAGAGTGCTCACCAGTCCTTGCAAGTTTATGTAGTCTAGCCCCCGCCTAACTTCCTGACTTCCCTGTCATCTACAGCCATCTTTCTGTCTTTTGATGCGCGAAGCTGACTTCAACCTTAGGGTCTTGCCTCTTGCTCTTTTCTTTGCCTGGAATGCTTTTCCCTGGTCTTCTTCTTCGTCTTATTTCCATATGTTTCAACTCAAATGTCACCCACACTGGCTCTTTATCTCATTGTCTTGCTTTATTTTCTCTACAACACTTATCTGTATATGGATTTTTCTTATTTGTTTACTTATTTAAGGGCTAGAGTGCTTGCCCATTTTGTTTGGTGCTGATTATTCAACATCTTGAATAATGCCTGGCACGTAGCAGGCACTTGTGCCTATTTCTGGAATTTTATTTTGCACCGTTGCCCTATTTGTTTTCCATTACTAAATTCCTTTTAGTACTGTAGCTTCATAATAAGTTTAATGCTTGTAAGACCAGGCTTTCTCTGCCCTACCCTCTCTCTGCTGCCTCTTTCGTAATTTTCCTGGCCATTATATGGTTATTTTTCCAGAGGAACTTTATAAAAATACTCCTTGTTGGTGTTTTAATTGGGTTTACATTGAAGTTATAGATTAATTTGAAGTGAAAAAGAATTGAGTCTTTTAATGTAAAAGCAAGGTAGACCTTTCTCTTCATTTAAAATTTTCTTCCAGTTCCTCAATGGATTTTTTAAAAACTTTTTAGTATGGAGAAGACAAAAGTTGTAAGAAGAGTAAAATGAACCTCTGGTATCCATCAAACAGCCCCTACACCGTCACCAGTGGCCACACCTGCCTCATTCACATTCACACTCACTCGCCCTCATGTTATATTCAAAGAAATACCAGACATCATACATTTGTAGATATTTTACTGTGTATTTATAAGAGATGAAGACTTTAAAAATATAGCCGTCATGCCATGATTATACCCCCCAAATTTATATATTATTTATATATTTACTTATTTATTAGAGACAGGGTCTCACTATGTTGCTCAGGCTGGCCTTGAACTCCTGGGCTCAAGTAATCCTCCTGCCTTAGCCTCCCGAGTAGCTGGGACTACAGTGTGCCACCCTTCCCAGCTCAAAAAATTAATAACATTTCTTTATCAATAGTTTTAAAGTTATCTTCGAATAGGTCAGGCTTGTTGCTTATTAAATATCAATTTATATTTTTATAGATATAAATGTACATATTTCTTATTGAATCTCAATATGTCAAAGTTTTGATATTTCAATATATCAAATCTTTTAAAATCTTTCCTAGTTTCTATTGAGAATAGGGATATTGTTTTCCATTATATTTTCCAAACTGTTATTTTTTTATGATTACAAATAATAATTTTCATATATTAATTTTGTAATCTACTACCTTATTGAATTTTCTCACTGTTTCTAGACTTTCCTAGTCTTTTTGTGGCTACAGTTGCAGAGTTCTGGAATAAGTTTGGCGAAGGCCTAACCACTTAGAATCTTTGCTCACCTGTCATATGCATGCAAGGTTGTGGAGTTGGTGCAGTGAGTCCAAAGAGGACCCCAAACAGGGTATTCGATTACCAGAGGGAATTGTATTCATTTGGGGTGGACATAAAAAGAGACAAATTGATGCAGTCACACTTACAGATGCAAGAAGTTCATCAGTAAGTCCAAATTAAGTTTCCAGGAAGGATTCAGAGGACAGGAGTGTTCACAGCAAGATCAGGTTCATCGGCGAAGGCTTCCAGTAGGTGATGGACCAAGTCTGGCAGAGACAGATAGCAGCATGTATTGGTTTGCTCAGGCTGCCATAGCAAAACACAGTTCAGTCAAGTTCTTGCCACAAGGATTGTCTTCCTCCAGTTTCCAATAACATGTTTCTCATTTCTGCCTGAGACCTCTCCAGGTGATCATTAACATCAATGTTTATACCAACATTCTGTTCATGGCAATCGAGGCTTTTCCAGCATGCACCTCACAAGTCTTCCAGCCTCTGCTCATTGCCTAGTTCTAAAACCCTTCCATATCTGTAGGTATTTGTTACAGCAATACCCCACTTCTTACCACTAAAGACTGTATTAGTCTGCTCTGGCTGCCATAACAAGATAGCACAGGCTAGGGGGGCTTAAACAAAAGGAATGTATTTTCTCACAGTTCTGGAGGCTGGATGTTTGAGATCAGTGTGCCAGCATGGTCAGGTTCTAGGAAGGGCTCTCTTCCTGGCTTGACAGACATCTCACTGTGTCCCCACACAGCAGAGAGAGAGAGCTGTGGTGTCTCTTCCTCTTTTTATAGGGGCACCAGTTCTGTTGGATCAGAGCCCCACCCTTAGAGCCTCATTTCACCTTAATCACCTCCTTCCTGGCCCTATCTCTAATATAGTCACATGGGAAGTTAGGGTTTCAACAAATGAATTGGGGTGGGGGAAACAGTTTTGTGCATAGCAACATTCAATCTTAGAACTACACGTGCACGATTCCTTATTGGAAACCCTCAGGGCCAGATGTATTTTAGAACTCAGCTCTTTTTGGATTTTTAGAAAGGTCACACAATACGTGTACTGTGTTATATAACACTTCCAGTGGGGTCTGGAGTGGCACCTGGCAATCAAACGAATTAATATTTCGGCAGCCAAATGTGAGACTATTACAAGAGTAGGATGAATAAAGACTATAAATGGCTTCAAGGCAGTTCAGATTAGGCACAGTTTTGCCTGACAACACAGTTGTCAAAGCTTTTCAGGTTTGGGCGTTGCAGTTAAGAGCTGTGGACCTGTGCCAGCAAAGACCCTGGTGAGACTAAACAAGTCCCCTGAGGAGATAATAGAGAGATAAGTAGCTGGCCCCCTTCTCATTCAATTGTCTCCCATTGAATTAGTTAACCCAGGCTCTCAGGGTCTCTAATTACATACGCACAGAGCCTGCCAGCGCCTTGGGCTTGGTAACCATCCATGCTCCTTACTGCCCCTTCCACAGCCCTGAGGCACCCATGGGGTCGGGGGGCTGAGCCTCCAACCCAGATTTCCCACCAGGTGACTCAAGGTCGGTGCTGGCTATAGCAGTGTGGGACACACACATGCACATGCCGAGCCCTGGGGCACTGAGGGGGTTGCCCAGCAAGCTGACTTCTGACTCCAGAAAGCCGAGGAGAATCTCCCTGGAGGTGCCCGTCACCCCCCAGGGGCTTCCTTTCCTCCTCAGTGAAGGTTGAATGAGTACATTGCAGTGTAGACCTAATATTTGCTCTGCTTGAGGGAATTATTGGTTTTCCTCACGCGGGGAGTGGTTAGCCAGGTCGCAACAGGGCAAAACTACTCTTTCAGCAGTTTTTGTGGAGTTTACAGATCTCCCTGGGGTGCTGAGCATTTTCAGTTACCCAAGCAGCAGCTTCGAAAGCGTCAAGGAAGTTGTCTGTACATGGGGGCCTGCCAGGGCCAGGAGCTGAACAGCTCAGCATCTGTGGGGTTCAGGACGGACTTGTCCAGACCCTGTTTCCAGATGAAGCCGCATCCGGCCACAAGGTATATTGCTGTGCAAGCGAAAATGTGGGTCAAGCTGGCCAGCCCTTCCTGAATATATGGCGTGTCTAATAAGACAAATTAAAAATATTGGCATTAGATTTAGTCCCTGTGGCCTCTACCTCTTTGGGCTGGATTCTACTGGGCCTCCTTGTTGCTTATATGATTAGACCCCTGGGTGGAGCTGGCACTGACCTCTGAGATTTTCCTCTGTGTTCCCAAGAGAAGGTTCAAGAATCTTCTCTGGTGCACTGCTTTCTGGGCCAGCCAGACATCTGGAAGGTTATGATGTTCTCCTGTGAGTCTAGCTCACTATAATCTCTGATCAAGAAGAGGGTGAAAGTTCTGTGCTATTTTTCTGCCCTGATAGCCAATGCTAAGGCATCTCTGCGGGGGGGGGGGGTGGGGGGGGCTGGGGGCGGGGGGCTGGGTCTTAGCTTCAAAGTCTTTCCTTAGGAAGGAGGAAGGGAAATTCCCCCAGGCCCACCTGAGCTGTGTAGCCCACCTGAGCTAATCTAACAGTAGCCCAGGGCTTAGCGTATGTGGGTGCTGGCACTCATCAGAAACACCACTCAGGTCGTTCGAAACATTGTCTCCTGTCTCCACAATCATTCGTTTCCTGACTTTTTAGAAAGAGCCAAGCTTCAAAGATGAGTCTGGTAAAAATATCACTTGGAATCAAAAATAAATTCAACTCCTATGTGCAAATTCCCAAGGATGTTGCAAAGTAGGAAGACACTGCCAAAGCATTTACGGTCTTCGAGTGGGAGAGAGCAGGCCATATAGGGTTGTGTTCCAGCCGGGTCCCAAACTACCCCGGCCAGTTCCTCACTGAGCTTCAGTTCATCTGTTAAATGAAAATAACTCATGGAGTTGTCGGACAGCTTTGCAAAGTGCCTGGTTCCTGGAATGTGCCGTGTGTGCCCGGGATGTGCTCAGTAAATGCTACCTCTGATGTCGCTGCTCAGGGTGGTCTGTGCGTATTTGTTTCCTGGAGCTGCCATAACAAGTCACCATAAACTGAGTGACTTAAACCAACAGACATTTATTTTCTGCCAGTTCTGGAGGCCCAAAGTCCAGAATCAAAGTATTGGAAGGGCTGTGCTGCCTCTGAAGGTCCTAAGGGAGGATCTTCCTCTGCGTCTGCCAGCTCCGGTGGCCATATGTGTTCCTTGACTGTGGCCACATTCCTCCAGCCTCTGCCTCTGAGGCTGTGTTGCTGCCTCCTCTTCTCTGTGTCTTCCCCTCTGTGTGTGTCTATCTATTCTCCTTCTGTCCCCTCATAAGAATACATGTCCTTGCATTGAGGGCCCACTCCAACAATCCATGATAAGTGCCTCCTTTCAAGACTTTTACTCAATCACATCTGCTAACCCCCTTTTCCAAATAATGTAACATTCACAGGCTCTGGATATTAGGATATGGACACATCTTTTCAGGGACCACCATTGAGCCCACTACACTCAGCGAATGCTGCTATGCTGATGCTGCTCAGCAAATGCTGCCTGTGGTGGTGACGATGGCGATGATGATGACGATGGCCATGATGACAACAACAATGACAATACGGGGCAGTAAAGAAGTATAGGCGAGGCTGGGCGTGGTGGCTCACGCCTGTAATCCTAGCACTCTGGGAGGCCGAGGTGGGAGGATTGCTCAAAGGTCAGGAGTTCGAAACCAGCTGAGCAAGAGCAAGACCTCGTCTCTACTAAAAATACAAAGAAATTAATTGGCCAACTAAAAATATATAGAAAAAATTAGCTAGGCATGGTGGCGCATGCCTGTAGTCCCACCTACTTGGGAGGCTGAGGCAGAAGGATCACTTGAGCCCAGGAGTTTGAGGTTGCTGTGAGCTAGGTTGATGCCACGGCACTCTAGCCCAGGCAACAAAGTGAGACTCTGTCCCCAAAAACAAAACAAAAAAAAGAAGTATAGACGAGTCCAGGAGGTTTATGGAGTGTGGTCAGAAATGGCAACCCAGAGGGACAAGGCTCTGGCCTGACTCTGTCCTCCCCTTCACTTGTGTTCTGGGCATCCCTGCTTCCTTAACTCTGACATCCCCATGGCCTTCTGTCCCTAGGTTGTTAGGCTCACATCAGCCAGGACACAGAGGCATTGTGCCATCCGCAGGCCAGTGGCCGGCCTCCGTCGAGAGGGATGTGGACCGTGTGTGAGGGCTCAGGCATGATGATGCTTCCAGCAGGGCCTTTTATACGCCCCTGCTGGGCCAGGGCCCGTCGCCAGCACCTGAGAGGAGCTGCTTATGATCCTGTGATCACATCCAACTGGCCGCTGGCCACCGGCCACTGTCCAGGCCTTCGGGAGGAGGCACTGCCTGTGTCCAGGCGGGGGAATCTTTCCCAGACCACCGTGTGGGACGGCTCTCCTTTTCAGCTGTGAATGCTGCTGTTGCTATGGCCGCTGCTTGGCTTAGCTTAGGCGGCTTGTTCGTTTTTTAACTTCAGGATGGGAAGAGGCAGCTTTTGAATCTGGCAAGGACTCGAGTGTGCAGAGTGAAATCCCTGCCGGAGAGGAGCAGCATGGCAGGGCCTGCTGTGCTGTTAATGACGGGATGTGAGGGTTCCAGGCCCTCTGCCTGCTCAGAGCAGGTGACGACTCTGGAGGTGGGCGGGGGATGCTTTCTTTCCGGTCTCCTTCACTGATGAAGCTTTGGGGCTAGGCAGTCCCCTGCCCCTTGCCCCCTGCAGGAAGCTTAGAATGAAGCCCAAAACTTCTGTGTGCATTTCCCACTTCCAGGGATCAGCGTGAAGCCAGGAGTTGCTTTGTTAGCAAAGTTTAGATGGAACTGGAGGAAAATTGCTCTCTAGTCCTCCCTTGCCTAGTCCCCCATTCGCAATCAATGGAGGGACAGTCGGCCTCTACCCAGGAGCTGGGAGACTTGGATTTAAGTCCCGGTTCTGCCCTTTTGGTCAGAGAGCTTTGAGGAAGGCATTTAAATGCTGAGTTTTAGCTGATCTCAGTGGCTCAAGCCTATCATCCCAGCACTTTGGGAGGCTGAGTCAGGAGGATTGTTTGAGGCCAGGAGTTCAAGACCAGCCTCGGCGAAATAGACCCTGTCCCTACAAATAATAAAAAAAAGAAAGAAAGAAAAAAATGCTGAGTTTCAGATTCCTCACCTGGAACATGAGACAGGAGGGAACTAGCTCCAGCCTGCTGCCAGGCTAAGGAGAGGGGCAAATGAGATTTCATCCGTCAAAGCCCTTTTTGAAACGGATGATTGCTATATAACTGCATGGAATTGAACATTGTTTTTAAAGAAAATGATATAATGTGGGCAATCCCTAAAGAAAATGCTTTTGTCATGATGTTAACATTTAAAATGTCAAGAACCAAACAATTCTTATGGAATGTTAAAAGCTAGAAGCAACCATAGGGCTGTCTTTAGCCATAGGGTGTCTTGGCTTGACTTGAGCACGTTGCGGGCAGGACTGTGTCTCCTGCACACTGCCTGGCAGGTGGGAGGTGCTGGCGAAAGTGCTGAGTGACTTAGCACCTGTGAGGATGCCGTGGGGCTGGACACGGCTAGTGGCTCTTTCTTGAAGCATGCCGTGTCCTTCCCGCCCCTGCACAGGCTGGCCTTGGCCCAGGTTGCCTTTATTTATTCATTTTTGCATATGTGAGATTCCGCTGATTCTTCAAAGTCCACCTTGGATGCTGTGTCCTCAGAGAAGCGTTTTCTGGCCTCTCAGGGTGAGTCAGTCCCCAGGTACTGGGTGTTCCTGGGTGAGGAGACCTAGATTTAAGGGGGCACCTAAAAACTCAGTAGTCAAGATCAATGACCATTTTGATGCCATATTTTTAAAAATCAACATTAATGCCAGAAAACCTACATTGAACTAAATATCAATGTTTGAAATAAAACCAGAATCTGACCCTGGACTTGAGCGACTCAGCCTCACTCACGTCAACATAATCCCAGCCCTGCCCACAAATCCTGTCTTTATCGAAAATGTTGACATTTTGTTCATCATGTATTTTTGCATTAACTTTGACTTTGTCAAAGTCTGCATTAAAATATTAGTTGTCTTGATGACTGAGTTTTTGTGCCAAAGGCCCATTTCAGCTCCCATCTTGGGATACTCCATGTGAGGTGCTCATTGATTTTCAGGGTGTTCCTTCCACTGCGCCATGAACGGCTCTGAGGGCAAGGATAGCCTCTTTTTATCTGGGTGTAATAAAGAGCTGACTGGGCCTCCTTAGTCAGCTTTTACTGCCCCCTAACTTGAGAACAGAATATAGCACTTTCTTGGATCCCACCCAGTGCAACTTCAAAAGCATTTGGTGAAGAGTGTCTATTTCACGAAGATTTCATGGGGAGACAGAGGAGCATAACGTCTTCAGAATTCTACCTTAGACATTTTTTCATTTATTTCCCCAAAGTTTTTTTCTCCCGCCAGCTCTCTTATCTCTCCTTATCCTTCTCTTCGTTTCCACGGCCTCTTCAAAAGATCCCGCTCTCCTCAACTTGTACACCCACTGAGCAAAACAAATGCCCCACCTCTGTTATTCCTTAAGATTTCCTCGTGAGTGTGGGTGCTGATGGGAAAAGTGGGAGGATGGTCTTCGTTAATCATACTGCCCTGTGGGTGCAACGTCTGCTACCTGGAGAGGCTCAGTGAGTGAGTGATGAATGAATGAATGAACAAATGAAGGCTGGGTGCAGGAAAGGGGGGTTTACTATGGGAGCCATGCTTCCACACTTTTTAATTGAGCTGAAATACCCTTCACAAGAAACTTGAGGGGCTTTGGCAAGTTGCAGCAGTTCTCTCACTGCTCGCTTTCACCAAGGGGTAAATTTCCCTGGAAACCTGCCCTGTGGCCACATAACCCCTTTCTCCTCATTACTCTCCCCAGCTCTGGGCTCCTCTCACTCACAACCACTGGCCGATAGGGACAACTCTAGGTGGCCCAGATGAGCCTCCCTCCATCCCACATTGGGGAGAGGGTCTTCATTCAATCCACCTCTCCAAGGCTGTCGTGATTCTGCTTAATGGTCGGAAGGTTCCAGGGTCATCGCAGCCTCCCTGAATCCCAGGCCACAGAGTTCTGAGCCACCTGTCTTGGAGATTCCAGAACAGGACTGGACGTTACAACCTGATTGTGCCCACAGGGCGTGACCTGCCTGAGAGATGATCCAATGTCAGCCTGAGAGGGGTCAGAGAAACTGGTCCTTTATTAAGTATAACACGGGCATTGTGCATGTTTTCAGACTCTAGAAGTGATTCACTGGAGAAAGTTTAGAAAATAGGAAAGACTATAAAGAAGATTTAAAAAATCACCTGGAACCTGCCCCCAGAGATCACCACTGTTAGCATTTCCTCAAGTTCTCTTTCAGACTTTGTTCTGTGTTTCTTTGCTGAAAACAGTGATCTTCAAAGTGGGGAGGAGCCCACTGCCCAATCGGCTCCCCTGACACTGAACCAGTGGGCAGGGCAGGGCACAGTGGCATGAAGCCCCTGCAGCTGCCCCTTGGGTGCCAGAGGCCTCTGAGATTCCTGTGTTGCAAGTGAACAAGCCTGGAGACCTTTGCATCTGGGTGGGATCTGGGCCGTGGCCCAGCACCTCCAGGTGTACAGTCCAGGGAGCAGGTCTTTGCCTCCTTCCTTATTTCTTTAGACAGAGTCTCACCCAGCGGGTGCTGCTGGGTATGTTGTGTGCACAGATTTTAATAGGCTCTGACTCTGTTTTGGCAACAGTGATAAAAAGAGGGCTGGGTGGGAGCCAGTGCAGAGTGTCCACTAAGTGCCCATAGTTTTACCTACAATGTTTCATTTTTTCCCCACAACGACATCGTGTTGTGGGTTATCGGGGTGTCATCCCCATATCATAAATGAGGAAACCAAGACCCAGGGAGTTAAGCAGGTGGCTCAGGGTTGCACAAGGAAGCATGTGCAGAGATGGAGTGCAGCCCTGGTCCTCTGCCTTCAGAGCCATGCTGGTCTATCATCCCAGTCCTCCTCCCCACCGTGGTTTGTGGTGGGGCTGGAATGGTAGGAGGATTTATCTTTGCTTGCAGTATTTACTGTTCTCTCTGCAGTGGAGAGTATCTGACTCCTGAATGTCAACCTGCTTGGGGGTTTGGCATTGTTTTCTGTGGACAAGGCTGCAGGGTTTCATTTGTTCGTTTAGCAGATATTTGTAGTATTAATGTGCTCCGAGCACCAAGCTGCCATTAGGGATAGGAAGTCAAGTGATACGCAGTCCCTGCCGTCAGCGCGTTTCTGTGCTGGTGGTGGAGAAAGATGCATGTGTAAGCCATACCTTTCACTGGTGAGTGCAGTGGGAGAAAGGACTGGGGCAGGAAAAAAGAAGAGCTTCTAAATCCAGAACAGTCTTGAGAAGGTGGGTGTGCCATGGGTTAAGGGATGGTCTCCCAGAAGAAGCAATTTTTGAGCTGAGTTTTGAAGGCAGAGAGGCATGAAGCAGCCTGGGGTGTCCAGGAAACCGACTGTGGTTCATTATGGCTGAAATTGAGGGCAAAGACATAGGCTGGGGAGCTGGGAAGTGCCAGGTTAGGAAGGCTGGGGGCTAAACTAAGGAGTCTGGATGTGCTTGGGAAACCCTGGAAGGACCCTACAGATCAGCTCCATGCATTCGAGAGACCACAGTGGCTCCTGGGTGGGGCCAGCCTGGAGTGGGCAGCTAGAGACAGGAGCCTGTGGCAGTGGACAAGTGATTTGGCCCAAATGACCCCAGGCACAGGTAGTGGGAGGGGACTGGGGGACAAGATGTGAGAGAGATTGGGAGGAAGACTCCACACAGTGAGGTGGCCTAGAGGGTATAGGAGAGGAAGGAGGCATGATGGGGCCTTTCAGAAGGCAGAAGGGAACAGGGTGGAAGGGAAAGGGCTGCAGACAGGCGGAGGAGGCTGAGCAGTACATGCCTGTGAGTCACACACGTGGTTTGCAGTGGCTGTAGATGGGCTTTGAGGCCTGTGCTCTGACGCCCTCTCCTCTCATCTCTGCCTATGTCCCTGCTTCCCCCATTCTTCTCCCTCCCTTCCTCCACCTCCTGCTGTCAGCCCTTTTATTTGGGTGGCTCTTGTCCCTGTGCACAGTTTGTTCAGGCCAGGGTGGCCACATTCCCTGCAAGGCCTTGCTAACATCCCCAATATCCCTGGGAAGGCGAATGTTATATTCTTTCCATTTTACAGATAGGGAAACTGAGGCAAGAAAAAATTTTAAGCTGTTTTGTGTTAGCTTCCCAGTGAGGGAAGTGTGAAGCCATTGTCTAGCCAATGAGGAAAAGGGAAGAAGGATGGGACCCGCTAAGGTGACTAACTTGTCCTAGTTTGTCAGGCCTGTCCTGGCTTTAGCATTAGAAGTCCCACATCCAGGAAACCCTTCAGACCTGAGTAGGCCAGGAGGGTTGGTGACCCTAGATTGGGTGGGAAAAGGGACGTAGTCTTTCCAAAGTGTGGGAAGCCAGCATGCTCTGAGCTCGGGCCCCCTTTCCCTGGCGGTATCTTGCCCCAGGCTCCCAGTCCCTCTGTCCGTAGGACCTGTCACCAGCTTTGCCCGAGTGGGACAGGTGTGCTTCTAGTGCCAGAGCCACCTGCAGTCTGAGACCAGAGCCTCCAGGCCAGGGTTTGAGCTGCAGTGCAGGCCCAGGGCTGAGTAAATGGAGGATCCTCCATGAATATTTTGTCCAATGGCTAAAATCTGGGTTTTACATGGAAAAGGGGAAAACTGAGGCCTGGAGAAGTACTTTTTCCTGACCGAGTCAGTGGCAGACCTCTAGCTATACACGCAGGTGCCTTTCTGCCAACAGTTCCTTCTGCAGCCCTGGACATCAAAGCCTTCTTCCTGTTTTGTTTAGAAAATCCAATAACTGTTCTAACCTCCCTCCCAAAGCCTGCACCCTGCGTGGGGCCATCAGTGCCCAAGGCAGCTTTGATGCCACACAGTTGCATCTGGGAATGTAATCTGGTCCTCTCCCACATTCGGAAACCACGGGGATAATGAGCAGATGTTTTTCTAATAACGAGAAGATGTGCAGGCACCGACACATGAGAACAGTTTCCAGTCCGTAAGTTAATTAGCAAGCTGGGGAGCCCAGATAAATAAAGCTTGCCGTTTCCTTTCCTGGAGTCTAAAATATCTGATCTGGAGGTTCCCTCCCTGCTTTTCCCCTCCACCCCAAACATCAGGATTTGAGGGGAAGCACTTAAGTGCCTGATAATTTGTGCGCGTGGGACTGGCTTCTGCGAAGCAGCCACATGGCCTGCGTCCCTGCAGAAACACCAGCGCGTAGCCATGTGGGCAGTTCTTAGTTACGCTGGCTGACTGTCTATCTCTCCACCCCGCGCCTGGCTTCTTTGTTCTCATACTTACTTTCTCGTGAGCTTTACGGCAGCTTTACTGTGAATAGAGGGGAAAAGGGAGTTATGGAGCTTTATGTGCCAAGCCCTCTTGTTAGTGACACGTTTTTGTCTCATAATCTTCAAGCAGTCTCACGAGGGAGGCATCATTGTTTTCCCTACTGTACAGATGGCAAAACTAAGTCTTAGACAAGTTAAGCTAATATAGCTAAGTGGGGAAAGAGAGTTAAAGCTGAGTTTGCCTCATAGACCTTGGACCTGAGAGTTCAGCCACAGTCCATTTCCTCCTGTATTTAAAAGGTGTCTCAGCAAGACCGTGGAACTGCCAAGGACGTGCGTTGGCCATAATGGATCTAAGAGCAGAAGTCGGCCTTCCCACTCTCAGATTCCACTTTGCCCGCTCTGCAGTTCGTGAGCCTTCTCTCCCTCCCCCGTCTGCCCTACTGATCTTCTCGCTACTCTTTGAGAAATGGTAAAACTGAGAATGGTTCGTGTTTTCAAGCAGTTTGAATAGTCTTCTCAAGAAGTCAGAGAGAAAAAGCCCGAGACGTTATCTCGAAATTTATTCTAGCCAGAAGATCCTGTGTTTCTTTGTAAAAATATCATACTCAGAATTTGAGACTTGGAGTTGAATGAGTATGTTCCCCGGGCTGATGGTGTTTACTGAATATCAGTGGCTGTTGCTAACCATTCTTTGAAATAAGAGACATGTGTTTTTAATAGAATTGCAAGTTTATGCCTTGTTAAAAATACCGACATGGATGCTGGCTGGGGAAACCAGGCGGGATGTCGCAGAGCAGCAGTGAATTCTGGTCTTAGCCGGCTGGGGCAGGCGAGAGGGATTGGGGAAGGACGGCTCGTGCCCTCGTGTTTGATTTGCTCCCTGCGGCCCTCCCTGTTCTCGTTTGGAAATGACTACTGGCCCCCAGCTGGTCCTCTCAGCCCCACCCATGCATGGAATATAGCAAGGGGCTTCATGCTTTCTGAATGGGAAGAACAGAAGTACTTGTTTTTATTTCCAGAGAAGCTTTTGCCTTAATTGTGAAGAGTGGCCCTTGGATTTTGTGGAAAGCCTGAATTACAGGGTGCTTTAAAAGAAATGCAGCCCTTATGACTTAAAGGAATCCTTTCTGCACGCTGGGACTGGGGTAAGAGCCAGACCCCACGCAGGATAACTGTGATTCTCACAGTTCCCCAACACAGTGCCTGTCCCCAGAGGGATGCCTAGAAGTCCCTCTTTGACTCTAATTTTCAACACAACGTGTGTTCTTTTTTTTTTTCTGATTGTAAAAGAAATAGCTGTATAAAAATGAAGTAAATTATTCATCAATAGTTTCATCACCCATAGATACTGTTCATTCCCAAGTCATTTCAGTCTTTCTTTTTTGTTGCGTATATACACATGGGATCGTACCCTACATTTACAAAATTGGGATCATACCCTACATTTTGTATACTCTTCCCACACCGTAACAGCGAATTGTGTGTATCTTCTCATTTCATTAAAGAGTCTTCAGAACGTGTTTCTTTACAAAATGAATGTGTCATACTGCAACCAGTGGATGTACAGTTGACTTAGCTAGTGTTCTTATTCGCAAATATTTTGACCACACATTTTTCCTATTATAGAAAATACCATAATATTCTTGTCCTTTACTCTTAATTATGTGAAATGTTTCTTTTGTTTGAAGTGTCATTGCTTTTTCTCCCATGTTAAATGCTGGATGTTTTCTAGTAATGTAAATTAAATTACCTTTCAAATGCAGAAGAACTCCCCTCACCCCAATTAAGGAACCACGTGTGGTTTTGTAAAGAGGGCCAGATTTAAAAAATTAAATAAAGAGAGAGTGAGAATGGTAGAGAGAATGCACGTTTCTTCATCTCTTCTGTGAACCTGGATTGTATTGTGTGGATTAAGAATACGCAGACGGTTACCGTCCACTCTCAGGCGAGCCTGATTTACACACAGGAAAGAATTAGAGAATAGTATGTCAAAGAATATAACAAAGTGTCCAACTATATGGGGATGAATATGAGCTAAGGGAAGGTAGAAAAGGAAGGTAAAATCCTTGCATTTTCTGGTGTGTGGAAGACGATTAGAGAGAGATGGGATTTGAAATTGTCCTAAAGAATATCTGGGATTTAAAAAGGTGGAAACTATGTCATATCCAGCCCCTGCAACATGCTTGGTACTTTATAATATCGTCTAATTTATTCCTTACAATGACCCTACTTATTTTTTGTTAAAGGCAATTAGACCCTTATGAAAAATATGTAGTACATTAAATTACAGACTACTACAATTAGTATAATAAGCCTGGAAATACTTTCAAATGCGATATGATTGAAATAGATACAGGGCAATAAATATTTTAGAAATGGAAGAAATCAGAACAAAGGGAAATGTGGACACAGGAAAAATAGGATAGGAAGAGTGTAAACTCTATGAGGGAAGGATTCTTTGCTGGTTTTATTCACTGATGGACTCCACACAACTGGGTTAATGACCGTATGTAACAGGAATTTGATAAATATTTGTTGAATGAATGAGTGAGTGAGTGAGTGACTGACTGAATGAATGAATGGAGTGGCCAGGATGTTTGCAGGATGGTCCTATATGCATTGCTAGTGGTCAGACGCAGTTTGAGTCTGAGCTTCCTCGTACACAAAGCACGTAGGGTAACAGGTTCAGAAAAGACCTCAATTTATAAATGACAAACAGATTTAGCAGCAAGTGGGGATAGGATTTGACCAGATTATATTTGGGAGAACGGGGAAATCCGTTCCAAGGAGCAGGACTGCTGTGGGCAGCAGTTTGAAGGGATGGCTGGTGTGCAGGGGAGGCCAAGAAGCACATTCGGCAGGTAGGTGAGTGGAAGGGGCCTCATGACTTGGGCAAAGGGCTTGGTAAGAACCTACATGAGAGAGTCTTCACAGAAGGCAGAGTTATGTAAAAGCAAAGCAGCCCCATCATTTCCTTCCCAGACCTATAACCTCTGTTTTGACTGAATTATATACTACCCCCCCTCCAAGATTCATGTAAATTCGTATGTTGAAGCCCTAACCCCCACGGTGGCTGTATTTGGAGATAGGGCCTTTAAGGAGGTAACTAAGGTTTAATGGGGTCATAAGGATGGGCCCTAATCTGGTAGGTCTGGTGTCCTTATATGAAGAGATGGGGACACCAGAGCTGGCTCTCTCTCCCCACGTGCATACAGAAGAAAGGCACAAGAAACAGCCATCAACAAGCCAAGAAGGGAGGCCTCACCAGAAACCAACCCTGATGGAACCTTGATCTTGGACTTTTAGCTTTTAGAACTGAGAAAATAAATTTCTGTTGTTCAAGGCACCCAATCTGTGGCATTTCACTGTGGCAGTCAGAGCAGACTAATACAGCCTCTATAGAAGGATTGACTCTTGCTCACGTGGAGTTGACTGCAAAAGTGAACTTTCATTCCAGAAGCCTAAAGCATCACAGACTTGTTTGTTTTTAGAAGAGACTTGAAACGTTATCAATTCTGAGATGCTCCTTTCTCTGTCCCTGCGTATCTGAGTGCTGTCTCACCCCTACCTTGGTAGTAACAGTGGCTCACAGCGTTCCTCGTTCCCAGAGGGATGTAACAATACCAGGCTTGGGGGGCAGGTAGGCAGGGAAGGGCACGCTCATATAGTTTGAACCCATCAAGTACAATCTCTTCAATTTTGGTCTGGCATTTTTCACTGTATCTTTTGCAACCCATCTATCTAGAACCCTGGCCCTCTGTGGCCCCTCCCGGCCCCCTCTGAGCACAGATAGACTCACCCACAATTATAAATGAAAATGGCACATCATGGGAATAGATGGGAGGGGGCAGCAGTGGTCACTGCATACCCCTCATTTACAGCATCTGGTCCCAACCATAAACGGCCCATGGGAAACTGGTGTCCTAGGGGAGGGGCCACGTGGCAGGAGCCTGGCCATGTGTTTTTCTTTGGATGTCTTCTGGGCTTGGATTATGCTTATTGTTTCTCAGCTGACTTCTGAAGCCCCCAAAGCTATTTCAAGACAAAATTGATGCTTCTGTCTTGTCATAAGAGGAAGTGCTGTTTCTGAAAATTATTATTTGTTTGTAAAGTTGGACTGCTTTGTCCAGCGTGTGCAATGATCAGTTCAGGAGAGCAAGATCACCAAGCATGCATCATAAGTGCAGCCCCCTAGAATTGTGCACCATGGTGGGCAGAGTCTGGACTTTCAACTTGGCATTGGGCCAAGGTCAATTTGGGGTCACCTGCAGCTCAGGCCTAGACTCATGCTTCTTTGATAAAACATTAAAGAAGGCCATCAGCTTTGGTCTTCTCCTTCCAAGTTGGGTCCTGATGGTTTTTACCAGTTATTTTTAAATAGTATGATAAGGATTCCATATGTTTTTTAAGAAGAAATAACTGTGCTAATTTAATGCCGTCTTCTGAAATCATGTGCTTTGGGGCAATAATAAGACCTAGAAAATTGTAGCTTTTTTGTTTTTGAAGAAAGTATTTAGCAACAGAAAAAATGAAAGTCTTTCAACAGAAAACCATTCCTTAGCTCCCACTGCTGGTAAATGGATGGCAGTCTTTCTTTCCCCAGAAGATTTCTGTCTTCCCTTTTAAGGAAGCTGGTGTATAAAACCTGTGCCAGGCTACCAACGGTGTTGCCCTCTGGAGCTTTTCACAGGGTTCTCACTGCAGACTCTGTGGTTGGAAAACAAATCAATAAGTAAATAAGATGAACCCAGAATGTGAATACGACAGAACAGAAATTATTAACAGGCTGTCTTCACCAGCTTTTCTCCCCCTTGCCCTACCTGTCCAGGAGGGTTTTGGCTCAGTTTCTTCCCTTCCCTACCATCTGAGGAGGGTCCTGCTTTGCCTGAAGGGTTCAAGGCAGGTTCTTCTCAGAGGATGCGGGCCTGGGGCAGCACTCTGTGAATACTCAGGAAATGTGGGTTCAGTAAAAGCACCTCCATGACTCTGTGGCCTTGCCTTCTACCAAGCTGTTTCCAATATCTTTCCCAAAGCTGTAAAGAAAGTCACGTCAACACATTTGCTTAAAAACTGGTCGAAAAGGAGCAGCTTTTGGAGAGTATGCACAGGAGAGCTGCTGCTTCCTGCTTGCTCGTTCCTATCTGGGGGAAAAGATTTGGGTCCAGTGTTGAAAAGAGAAGAGCAGGAACAGCCTGTGAAGGAAATGGCTTAGAGGTAAAGGGAAATTTTAAGAATCATAACTGTCTATGAAATTTTGTTTTTAAAACGCATGTAAAGAGCGTGAATTATTCGAACTTCCCTTTTGGTTGCTGGAGTGTATTTCTGTCGTCCCAGGAGTACTCTGAGACTGTCACATGGGCGATGGTCTTGTATGTTGGACATGAATGACACTAGTGAATGACATGGAGATGAGTCTAATAAATCAGTGCAGGATCAAGGTACTAAATAAAGTTTACAGAAATCAGTAAACTATGCAGAACATGGATTTTGGAGTTGGCTGGACTTCTATCCAAATTCCAGCTTTGCAGCTTGCTTGCTGGTCACCTTGAGCTTGTTTCTAAATTTCTTTGGGCCCCAGTTTCCTCATCTATAAAGAATAGAGATATTAGAGGCTACACCATTAGGTTATTGTGGGGATTAAAGGAGATAAACTGTAAAGCACCTAGCGCAGTATCTGGTGCTACTTACACTTACAATAAAAATTACATGTGGCAACAATTTCCAGTGATGTCTTGTGATAATAACTATTGTTTGAGAAGCTATTCCTACCTTCTGAGTCTCTCTGGGGTGCCTCCAAACCTTAACCATTCAAGCTGGGATCAGAGAGGCTAAAGGCATCTCCGGGGTCCACACCGGGTATTTATCAGTAGATGGATATTGTAGAGAGATCTGGACTGCCTTTCTGCTAAAACAAAATCAGCAAGGCTCATCCCTTGTGGCTTTGCACCATAATATGCAGCCCAACCTAATTAAAGGGCAGAGGATACACACGCACACTACTAAACCAGAAAATGTACTGTACCCTGAGCTACTGTGTGTACGTATGTTAGTGTATGGGAAGGAGAGTCAAAAATAGAGAAGAGGGCCTTTTTGCTCTTGCCTATGGTGGGGTTTTTAATGAGCTCCTGCATAGAGACCCCAAAGCAGAAGCAAGCCTGTGCTTGACTGTGCACACATGCCTTAAACCAAAGGGACCTTAAAGGACATGCACAAGTCAGAGCATATGCAGAGGAAGCATTTCCCTGGAGCTGTCAGTGCAGGGAGGTGGAGGTTGGTAGCAGGTCACTCCTCAACTGTGACTCAGGGTAGATGTCTGCTGCAGTCCTTACCCACTTCCTCTTTCACCCTAAACGAACAACGCCTCATTGACAAGCCCTAGTGTCCTCATCTGCAAAATGATCCTGATGGCCCATATGAGCTGTAGGGCCACAGCGAGCTTCAGCAGGCCTAGCCCCTCCCCCGTCCACAATTACCCGATGGCTGAAACAAGGTCAGGATTATCTACAGCAAACTTGCAGGATTTTCTTTATGGATCTGAACCAAACACTGGCTGCAGCTCTCAAAGGCACCAGCCTCAGAAGGAGGAGAAGTTTGCCCTTTGTATCCCTTAAAAATAGAATAACAAATAGACGACACTTGGAATCTTTGAGTCTTAAAGTCAGTAATTAACTGGAGTTCTTGAGAAATTGTACATGTTGACTTAAAGGAGAAAGGTTGGCAACGAGCCGAGGCCAAGGCTGGGGGTGATCAGAAGTGTGGCATTTCTGTCCAGAATGCAGGTTTCTGACTTGTGTTGAACATAGTAAGGCCCGAGGCACTTTTGGGACCCGCAGGGGAGCCCGGATCCCTGAGAAGACTTGTAGTGGCCCTGGGAGTGGGGCCCCTGCACAGATAATCCTGGTTATCCATTGATGTGGTACAATCCACTCCAAACTTCAGAATAACTGTTTTATTGCTTATGAGTCTCTGGGCCTGGAATTTGGGCAGAATGTGGCTGAGCAGTTTTCTGCTTCATGTGGCATTGGCTCTGGTCCCTTGGTGAGATTCAGCTTGTGGCTAGGTTGGTCCAGAGGTTCCAGGAAAGCTTTGCTCTCAGGTCAGAGTCTTTGGCCGTGAAGAGCTAGAAGGCTGGGTTCATTGGGGCACTGGGATGGCTGGGGCTCTCTCTCTGCCACCCTGTAGTCACGGGGCCCCTCTCCTTTGATCTAGTCTCCCTCTGTGGTCTCTTGAGAGGAGTCACCAGATTTCTTACATGGTGGCTCAGAGCTCCCAAGAGAGAGGGAATAAAATTGCTAATCCTCCTAACGGCTGGGACCACCACCAGCACGGTGTCGCTTCTGCCATCTTCTGTTGGCCTAGCGCAGCGGTCCCCAACATTTTTGGTACCAGGGACCAGTTTCATGGAAGATAGTTTTTCCACAGACCACGGGGTAAGGGGGCAGGGATGGTTTCAGGACGATCTAAGTGCATTGCATTTATTGTGCACTTTATTATTATTACATTGTAGTATATAAAGAAATAATGATACAACTCACCAAAATGCAGAATCTAATGCTGCCACTGATCTGACAGGAGGCAGAGCTCAGGCGGTGATGTGAACAATGGGGAGCAACTGTAAATACCGATGAAGCTTCGCTCGCTTGCTGGCCACTCACCTCCTGCTGTGTGGCCCAGTTTCTAACAGGCCATGGACCAGGACCGGTCCATGGCCAGGGAGTTGGGGACCACAGGCCTAGCAGTCATGGAGTAGCTCAGATTCAAAGGGACGTAGGAATAGACTTTGCTTCTGCATAGGGAAGTGGCACGTGTGCACAGAAAGGGAAGGAAGGACTTGAAGACAGCCATCTTGGGAATAAGCCACTACAGGGTCCCTTTAGCAAAATTGGAAAGGATTTGGTGCCTGAAGTCACATCAAGGGCAATGAAAGGTAATGATGCCAGAGGGCCTTTGTAGGTGGAAGGGTGTTAACCTAACTGCACCAAAAGATCAAAACTCCTGACTCCAGGAATGAGATGTAAGCAACATGAACTCTCTTTGCTCCTCACATCCTGTAAGTAAATAATTCTGACTCAGTAATCTGCTAACTCTGACTTACTGTGAATGGCTGCCTGGAGCACAGTGCTGAGAAGGATTCTGAGACCACATCAAGCCTTAGCACCGTGATGTATTTGTCATGTATCTTGGTGTAGAATTGAGGAGCAGCAGTGTGCCATTCAGATTTGTTCTATACTTGGGTGAGACTGTGCTGTGCTCTTACCAGAAGGGGAACAGGTATATTCATTGGCCCCTGCATCTGCCATGTGCTTTGCCACATGCTTCATTTGCAGGGCTCATTTCCTCCTCAGTGACTGCCTGCAGCCTGCCTGGCCCTCACAGCCTGACTCTTTCTCCAGGCTCCTCTGGATCACCCTACGTTCTGGATTTCAATCTCCTTAGGTGGAGTGAGTTTCCACCATTAGATGCTACTGTGCATTGTTAATTATCTTTTCATCTGCACACTGATTATTCCCAATTAGGCAACTAGATAATTGAGGTCAAGTGTACATCTTGGTATTCATCCTTCCAGCTTTCCCAGTAAGTTGGTGTTTCTCCTTATGGTTGAGACTTAAGACGAGCATCAGAAGAGGATTTGAATACAGTGAATCTATCTTTCCCTGCAAATAAGCATCAATGGTGGAAATAGGTGTATATTCACAGGCTTGGCTCAGTAGGTTTTGCCAGGAAAGTTTGCCTGGATTGGACATAGGGTGGCTCGTGCTGCTGCATGCCATGGGTTCCGTATGTGTCCAGGCTTCCACCATCTTTTCCACCATCTTTGGTTTTGCCTGTTGTTTGAATTGTCAGTCTGCAAATGCTCACATCAATCTTCTGCTAGATGGATGGGGATGTTTAAAGACTCCAGAGAGGGAAATAATGAAATTGAGGAGGTAGGAGAAACTTTTGGAGGGCTTATGGGAATGGGAGCAACTGATTAAGTGTCCCTATCTTTCAACCTCACACCTTCCAAGGAAAAACTTTGTTTCTTCTTCTCTCTGGAGGGCAGTGTTTGTCGGGTGCTTATACCCCAGTATCTGGAACTCAGAACTGAGAAATGCATTTGGCAGAATTTTTTTGAGTCATGTATTACTGTATTTGAGTTCATCTGTTTGGGCATATAAAGTCTCTAGAGACAAATGTGAAGAAACAGACATCATAATTTCTGTTATTTTATTTCTAATAAAGAAAATGTGTGATTCTCTGGAACCTAGGTCGGGGGCAAGGTGGGAAAAGTCAGCATCCAATTTTGGGCAGGGCTTTCAGACATCTGTTTCCTGTCTATTCTTCTCAGACCTCTAGTAGAGAGGGCTTTATAGTATGTCCTCAAAATTAGATTGGCTCTTCCCTGGCGATAAACACACATGGCTGATGTACCTGGCAAGGTTCGTAGGTCTTTGGATGCCCCATGGGTATGTCATACTTTTTCCTGGTCCAGCAATTCTGTGGGTCAACCAGCATCCCCACTGAGTCCCCCTTTTATACATCCAGGAACCAATAAATCAGGATATGTTTTATGATCATTAAGATACAGGCGCAATGCATGTTATTCATAACATATTAGAAGCTGGATGACATCTTGAAGTATATTTAGAATAATCAAAGGAAGATGAAATTATATGCAGTGCAGCCATAATGTTGCATGAATTTCATTTTATTGCCTTTTTCCCCCTCTTTCAAAAATGTTTTTATATTTAATTGTTACGGGTACATAATAGTTGTGTATGTTTATGGGGTACATGTGATGTTTTGATACAGGCATACAATGTATAATGATCAAATCAGTTTAATTGGGATAGTCATCACTTCAAGCTTTATCATTGCTTTGTGTTCAGAACATTCCAATTCTACTCTTTTAGTTTATTGACTTTTGGATAATTGGTCATCTAAAAGTTGTTCACTAGAAAAGCCACTTAGTCATACAATTTGTTTTACCGATTGCTACGAACAACAGTATAACTGGTCGAGTGCTCAGTTGATACCAGACATTGTGCCACATGCTTTATGTCCCCCTGATCTCATTTCTGGATTAATGGGAACTTCTGATGCCACAAGAAAGAAATCATAAAAGGGATGCTTCCTTTATCTCTGTTTGTTGATTTGCATGGCTTTCAAAGTCATTCCTGAAGAGGAAGATTCCTGACTTTGATGCGGCAAGTGTTGACTGCATCACCCTGCCTTCTCCCAGCCCGTGCAGTGCTCTGCAGGGAGCATGGGGCGCCTCCATCTGCCAATTTCCCTACTTTTCATTCTTGCCCCAAACCCATGATCTCACATTAGACTGGGGACTGCTGGATATGGATTTGGCCCATCCTCTCCCCAAAACAGCTTTCTCTCTCACTTTCATTCAGTTTTAGCATAATGATAAATAGAACTCACACCTCTTTTCTCTCTTTTGAAGAAGGTGTGCTTTGCACTGCTTGGAAAGAATCAGTTGTTAATTTATAGTTATTGAATGCTAATTCACGTTTAGCCATTTGTTTTAAAGTATGGGGGGGGGTTGTTTTAATCAGGTATGGTAAGACACACAGACAGAGAAATGGCTCTCATGAAGGAAGGGGCTTATACCCACAGACCCTTAGAAATGGGAGGCCCAGCAAGCCAGTCACAGCACGAGACACAGGGCCACATGAGGAAGCCCTGGGATCTGTCAGAAGGCAGAGGGAGAGCCAGGAGAAAGTGTGGGGAAATGTCTTTATGGTGGTGTTCAAGAGAAGGAGTAGGCAAGAGTAAGTAGTCTTAGGATTGTCTAGTTTAAATAATTTCTGTGGGCTCTGGGGCTTAGGGGCTCTTCCTAGTTGCCTGGTACCTGGCCGTGGAGTGATCAGGGCAGAGGGTTATGTGTGAGAGTTCAATCAAAGAGGTGCTGGTGGGTATGACCCCTTGATTGATCGGTTTACTTATGAAAGGTACACTGAAGGCAAGTGGTTTGCTGTCTCTAAGAACTGGCTGGCCCTGGGAGAGGCAGTCTCCCCCCAGTCAGCAAGACCCCAAAAACCAGAACATCAAGAATACAGAAAATAAGAAAAAAGAGTTAATACACCATCCTTTAAAATGTTTACCCAAGGCTGGGGGTGATAGCTGACACCTGTAATCCTAGCATTTTGGGAGGCCCAGGCAGGAGGATCACTTGAGGCTGGGAATTGGAGACTAGTCTAAGCAACATAGTGAAATAATGTCTCTACAAAAAAAAAAAAAAAAAAATGCAAAAATTAGCCTGGAAGGTGGCACATGTCTGTGCATACCTGTAGTCCCAGGTACTCGGGAGGCTGAGGCTGGAGGATTGCTTTCCCCAGGAGTTGGAGGTGACAGTGAGCTATGATTGCACCACTGCACTCCAACCTACATGACAGAGCATGACCCTGTCTCAAAATAAATAAACAAATAAAATATTTACCTAAGAGACAGTTAGTGTGTATTAAGTGCTGGCTGCGTTTGGCCTTTGCAATTCTAGGTTGAATAGAGCATGTGAGCCAGTCCTGGACATATGGTAGGCCTCCATTGGTGTTTGTTACGTAAGTGCTGAGTGAATGCTCCAAACCCAACTGGACTATACAGGTTTGCCTAAATCGCTGTCTCTGCTCTCAAGGAGAATATAGTCTAGTCTGAGAAAGAGAAGTAAAAATATGTTTATTATAATGTGATAGTTGCCATAGTAAAAGCTACAATCATCTCCAAACCTACTCCTCCTAGATGTTACCAGAGAATGGCCCGTGGTCTACCTGGCCATTTAAGCCAGAACTCAGATGATCCTAGCTCTTCGCTGTGCTGTCCCTGCCCCTCTATCTACCCCTGAGCCCCCCAGCCATCAAGTTCAGGTCATTCTACCTTCTAAAGCTGTCGCCTTGTCTGTCCCACCTTCTGTCTTCACTGACTGCAAAGAGAGATGCCATGTGGCTGTGTTGCACACACCTGGAGGCCCGGTTAGGGTGGAATGCCCCCTTCCTGCTGTCCACTGTTACACGCAGAGCCCTGCCTGCTAACTCATGGCAGCTGTCACCAGCCACTGGTGGGCATCAGTGAGGGGAGCAGTACAGGAGGGGCGCCTGGCTGGGTACAGCAGCCCTCCCAGGGGCTTAGCCACCCAAAGAGTTCCTTTTCAGATGCTCTATTGTCCATGGAAACCACTGTCTCTGGAGGGGGCTTGGAGCCAGCACAAAGCCCAGGGACCATTTTGAGGTACGTAGTTTGTCCCGGCCCCTCCCACCGCCTCTTGGCATGTCTCTCCCTCTCCCGGTTTCCCTCCGGCCTTCCGAAGGGTCTGGTGCGGCTGACTGCGCTGTCAGCTCCTTCCTATAACTCATCTGTATTGATGGAATTTAAAGGTCACTCTTCCTGCTGCTGCTGGTGCCGTAAAAGAGCACAGGAAGGAGGGCAACGCGTGTGTAAAGGAGTGACTTCCTAATTGGGATGGCGAGTCGGGAATCTGCCGATCCGTGGAGGACATCTGTGTGCGGGCCCCAGAGCAGTCATGATTTGTCCTTCCACCTTCCCGGGGGAGATGGGCCTGGAGGAAGAAGGTCTGGCCACAGGAAGCACCAGTCCAGGTTCTATTGTATGTGTCTGCAGGCTAGGCGGCCTAAAAGGAAGGCATCTTAGTCTGCTTGGGCTACCATGACAAAGTACCACAGCCTGCATGGCTTAAACAACAGAAATTTATTTTCTCACAGTTCTGGAGGCTGGAAATCCAAGATCAACGTGTTGGCACCGTTGGTTTATTTAGGAGGCCTCTCTCCTTGTCTTGCAGATGGCCGCCTTCTTACTGTGTCCTCGTGTGGTCTTTCCTCTGTCCACATGCAACCCTGGTGTCTCTCTGTGTGTACTAATCTCCTCTTCTTATGAAGACACAAGTCAGTTTGGAGTAGAGCCCACCCTAACAGCCTCATTTTAACTTAATGACCTTTTTAAAGGCCCTGTCTCCAAATACAATCACGTTCTGAGATAATGAAGCTTAGAGCTTCAACACAGGAATTTGGAGAAAGACTCAATTCAGCTTATAACAGAGGGATAGCAGGGTGCTGGGAAGGCCTTAGAACTGCAGTTCTCAATATTGTTCAGGTGGTCAAGAATGCATGCGTTGGTGGTGTCCATTTAATAAAATGTTGAATCGTTGGATTCCATTATATGAACTAAGAACAACTTTACTAGTAGAAAATAGGGTGCTGTGTGAAGTGTGCAATCTAAAATCCCAGTGAACAGAATGGGCACAGGGAAGGGGAAAACTGCTGAACCAAGCAAACCAGCGGTTTTGAGTTTTGCTACGGTACTTGCTTACTTGCACGATTAGTTTTGCATCCACTGCACTTGCTGACAAAACAGTAGCAGGTGCCAGAGTTTTAAAAGGTTTCTGAGTGAAAACTTGAAACTGACATAATTCCTTGTGCTAAATTAATCCTGTCTATATATTTGGGAAAACACAATTATTCAGTTTTAGCAATGGAAATATTATTCAGTTTTAGCCATGGAAATATTCCACATTCCAAAGGAACAGAGTTTGAGAATCATTATGAGAAGCAACATCCCTGTGTGTCTTCTCTAATTAGTCAGAAGACTTAGGAGACAAATAAGACTTCTTCATGATCACTGAAAGAAAGAGAACTTAGGGTGCTAGTCATCTGTAGTCTGGCTGCTCTATCCATTTTTTCATTTATTCAACAGAACTGCTTGCATGGCTTCATAATGCGTAACAGTTTGCTAGATACTAGTGATAGAGAAATGAATGAGATTCTATCCCTGCCTTGAGGGCCTTAGTTATCAGTTAAGAATTTTGATTGCAAACCACAGAATCCACTCTAGCAGGTTTAAGCAGAGAAGTAATTTATTAAAGAAGCTCCAGCAGAGGCAGGACTGGCTTGGAAATAAAGTAGCCAGGCCAGGCACTGCACAACTCCGGTGGAGACAGGTCTGCTCTTGGTGGTACACAGGCACCAATGCTTGATGCTGAGCACAGCATACTACTTTAAGATCCTCTGCTGCTATTGTCTCTGAAATTTGGGTGTCTGCAGCTGCGTTTGCCACAAGGCAGCTGATGCTTCATGCCTCTTGCTTCTGATTGGCTGAGCCCAGATCACATGTCTGTACCCTAGGTGCAAGGGAACCTGGGAAAACGAGTTTCTGGCTTCCGTCTTAAAGGCACGTGGAATCATGAGAAAAGAAATTCTGCAAACAGGGAGAGTATCAAAAAGGTATTGGGTAGCCAAAAAACATAACTGGTGTCCATTCTAAGCTCCCAGTCTAATGGGGGAAACATGTATATTCAAAAACATCACAACATAGCGAGAAAAGTGCTATGATCAAGATACGCTTATGCCATGATGGTATAAGAGCCAAGGGAAACTTACCCTTCACCTTCTGAAGATGTGCTGAAGATCCACTCACAATGGGCGGGCTAACAGGAGAAAAGGCATGCAAATTTATTTAGTTGTAGTTTTACGTGACACAAGAGCCTTCAGAATGAAGACCCAAAGATACAGGGGAAATTGTTGACTTTTGTGGGTAGGTTCAACAAAGTATGGACAGCTGGGTAGAAATACGGTTGAACAAGAAGCGTATGATCTAATGCTGTTAGACTGAGTGGGGAAACCCGGCAAGGCCTGTCTGTCTAGATTCTTCTTGTCCTGTCTGTGCAGCGTTCCTTCCTTCTGGGAATGGGGCAGGACCCTGTCTGGGACGGGGGTCTTATGACCTACAGTCAAACAAGGTAAGTCAGATAATTTCTTTACAGCTAGTTTTTACACAGAAAGGTGGGGTGTGGGAGGATGGTAGTTAGAGTAATATTTTTAGGTTTTGTGGCTGGTTAGGGGAAAAGGGGTTCCAATTTCTATGAACCGCTTTGGGGAAGAAGGATTCTAGTTTCTATGACTAGCCTCAGGGGAGAACGAGGGGCCAGGAGAAGGTTGGAGAGAGCTGCTTCTGAAGACTTCATATCGGGCTCCAACAATGAGGACTAAAAAAGGAGTTGTTGGATGTGTGTGGTGGCTCATGCCTATAATCCTAGCACCCCGGGAGGCCGAGGCAGGGGGAGGATCGCTTTAGCCCAGGAGTTTGAGGTTGCAGTGAGCTATGATGATGCCACTGCACTCTAGCCCAGGTGACAGAGTGTGAACCTGTCTTAAAAAAAGGATTTGTTGACAGCCTGGGGTGGTCAGGGGAGGCTTCCTGGAGGAGGTGATTGATGACTGAGCACACCTGGGTGGATGAAGCACAAGCGAGGCAGCTTGGAGCCAAATATGAACAAGGACCCTCCCCATCTGCCTTTAACCTGCCTCCACAGCAAGGGTGCCAGAATAGAAAAATGGGAACTGATGAAGGCAGAAGAAAAGGCAGATTGGAATCTGCCTGCATTAGTGGAGGACCCACGTGCCAGCTGCCTGGAATTGCTCAGGTCCTCCCGAGTGGGGCTGTCTGCATAACTGGCTGGGCTTGTGTCCTTTCCCCTCCCAATTCTGTTCCCTTCAGATGTCCTAAGAGGTTATAGTGGCTTCCAGTAGGAAATACACAGCGCATGTTCAGAGAGGCTTTTTAAAAATACAACGCCTGACTCCAACGAAGCTCCTCTTTTTTTCCTTTAAAAAAAAAAGTTATCACGAAAGGAATAGGAAAAGGAAAGGATAAAGTCGAAAGTACAAGTCCCCTGGTAACTAGCATTTATATATTTATACACTATCTTTAAAAAAAAAAAAACCTCAAATGCAATCAAATTGTGTCTACTGCTTTGCAATTTTTTTCTACTTTTCCTGTCTTTGATTTCTTAAAAAATGAATCTTAGTAGCAGTGCCCTGAAGTTGTATTTAATCAATAAATATTTATTAATAACGAGGAGATTAAGAATGAAGATATGTCTAAGGCTGAGTTTGGTTTAGAGAGTTGCAATACAGAGCCCGACTT
The DNA here is from genome assembly GCA_963574885.1 of Lepilemur ruficaudatus. Taxonomy (NCBI): domain Eukaryota; kingdom Metazoa; phylum Chordata; class Mammalia; order Primates; family Lepilemuridae; genus Lepilemur; species Lepilemur ruficaudatus. The sequence goes on from CAUYRT010048464.1 coordinate 34,563, forward strand.
GCCCCCACAGCTGTTTCTCTTCTGGATTTGCCCATCTCAGGAAATGGGATCACTTAGTAATTGGCTTACTTCAGAAACGTAGCCAGCAGCCTTCATTCTTCCCTCTCACCCCACGAACCGCCCATCAGCAAGTCCCGTCTCCTCTACCTCCATGTTCATCTTGACTCTGTCCCTTTCTCCCCAGGTGCACGCCACCGTCCTGTGCAAAGCACCGTCACCAAGCCCGGACAAACCCGTCATTGCTCTTCTCTAGACCGTTTTTCTGACCGATAGCCAAATGATATTTCAAAACAGAAATGTCTCTGCTGCATAAAACTTTCCAGCGCTGGTTTCCTGTTGCTCTTAGACAGAAGTCAAGGCTTTGCACAAGGTGGCCCTGACCACATGGCATGCTGTGGTCCTCCCTCTCGCAGTGACCTTCAAGCCATTCCTCACCCATGCCCGCAGGTTCCTGACGCTTGCCCGCTGCTGGGACCGGGAGCCTGCCCCCATCCCACGCCCCCACCCTCTCCACTCCACGCAGCTGGTTTCTTCTTATCTTTTAGGTCTCAGCTTAAATGTCGCGTTCTCCTTGAGCATTCCTTCATCTTTTGTCCAAATACTGCCTGCCCACAACCTGTTGATGTGTTGCAGCTCCCTGTTTATTTCTCTTCTGGCACTTACCACCATCATCTCTATTTTTGGGGTTTCCTTGTCATGTGTCCCTCCTTCTAGAATTGAAGTTTTGAGAAGATGGGGATCTTATCCACCTTGTTTGCGCTGTACCTGCAGCTTCTGGCCCTGAAGTGCTCAGTAACTGTTTCATGAAAGCATGGAGTACTCTAGGACCTCCACGTCCTCTGCCAGGCCTCTTCCTGCTCTCCTGGGAGCTTCCCGCTGGCCTCAGGTTTCTCACAGGCTGCCCCCTCCTTCACGCAGCACCTGGGGATCCCGGGCTTTGTGCTTCTCCTGCCCTTTGCGCAGCCTTGCCAGCCAAATGTAGGATGACCCACATCTCAGCCTGCCTGTGTCAGTAAGACCAGCCCGCCGCACAGGTCCTTCTCCAGCTGCCTGGGTCTCCGCTCCCTGCTGCACGAGTAGCAGATGATAAGACAGGCACTCTGGGCACTCGTGGGTCTTCCCTGCAGTTGCTGGACAGAGTGGGAAAAGCACTGAACTTGAAGACGGCAGCTTTGGAGCCCTACTTCCTCCCCTCGGCTGTGTGATTTTGAGAAACTCACTCTATCCTGAGCCTCCCTTGCCTCATCTATAGATTGTGAGCAGAGGTCCCCACTCTGGGTTATCTTACAGCAGCAGTCCCCAACCTTTTTTGGCACCAGGGGCCAGTTTCATGGAAGACAGTCTTTCCAACTGACCCATGGGAGTGGGGTGTGGGGCGGAGCTCAGGTGGTGATGCAAGCGATGGGGAGCAGCTATAAATACAGATGAAGCTTCACTCGCTTGCCCACCACTCACCTCCTGCCGTGTGGCCCCCCGGTTCCCAAGTTTCGTGGAAGACAATTTTTCCATGGGCAGGGGAGGAGGGTCATGGAGCTCTGTGGCCCCCGGGTCGGGGACTGCAATTTTACAGGGAAGCTGATGCTTGTATAACCATTGCCAAGCCTGAGCGTGTAGCAGTAGCATGTTGCCCAGCATACTTAGATTTCATTTGGAAAGAGAAGGGTTGGCTTGGAGATGAGAGAACCAGATCAAAAAAGCTGCCTGGACAAAGTTTCTGTACAGGGGAGGATTGAGGATTGAGGTGAGCAGGGCAGGCCTGGGCTTGGCCCTGGGGGTGACCATCGTATATGAGGCTTTGCCCTGTGCACTGTACTATAGTTGGCCCAGAAAGATCCCCACCATTCGAATAGTAAAGAGCCAAGGGAGAACTCCTGTGGGAAGAATTGGCACTGATGTGACGTCAGCTTGACTGGGACTGTATTTCTTCATCTTGGTGAGACATCTTTCGGGCCGCTCTGAAAGTGAGGTTGGTTGAAATTCTTCTTTCCGCCAGTATGACCGCTCACTCAGACACGCAAGCCTGCGCTTGATAAAGCTGGGCTCTTGTTATAGGCTCAATCTGGAGACGGTCACTGACCATCTACGAGCATGTGCTATAGTTGCAAAGAAATCTAAGATTCCTTCTCTGCCCCTAAGATAGCATTTCTCAACCTCATCAGCACTATTGACATTTTGGGTAGGATAGTTCTTTGTTGGGGACAGGGGTGCTGTCCTGTGTCTTGTGGGAGGCTCAGCGGCATCTTCTGGCCTCTGTGCAGTGGATGCCAATAGCACAGCATCACCACCCCCCCCACATACACACTCACACACGTACACACTCATGACAACCAAACAGGTCTCCAGACATTGCCAAATGTTCCCTGGGAGAAAAATCTCTCTCACACACCCACCTTGAGAAACACTGCCCTGAGGGATGTGATTGTCTAATAAATAGGATGGATGCAAAGAATTCAGAAGAGGAGAAGAGGAGGAGTGGTATACTATAAGCTGAATACAAAACACAGATGCAGTGATGCAAGTCACCTGTCTGGATGTTGAAGGGTCCTTGATTTTGGATGCTCCTTGCCACGTGCTAATGGTAGTGGGGCAAAGATGATAGCGACTACACCCGGTTTGATGCTTCCTTACACCTTTTATCTAGCATAGGGAAATTTAGAGATTTATATGCTTCTTGGTTGCAAAGATTTGTTTGTCTTAACAAATGCAATGTTCATGAAATTAGACTTCATTTATAAAATGAGTAATAGAGTTGTTGGGAAGATTGAGATAGTGTATACAGCATACATTAAATTTTTATTCCTATGGTATTTTTATTATAGCTATTATGCAGTGTGCATCTTCCATGGTCTATTAATATATATTAATCAAATTAGAGATAGAACATCAAATTATATATAAAAATAATCCACCCTGTAAAATAGGTGGTATGATTCCCATTTTACAGATGGAAAGTAAGATTTGGAAAGGTTTAGTATCTTTCCAGGATCACATAAGCCTGTATAGGATTGGGATGGTATTTGAACTCAGAGTGTTCTGCTTTTTTTTTTTTTTTTTTTTTAAATAGGGTCTTGCTCTGTTGCGCAAGCTAAATTGCCGTGGCATCCGCATAGCTCACTGCAACTTCAAACTCCAGGGCTCAAGTGATCCTCCTGCCTCAGCCTCTCGAGTAGCTGAGACTACAGGTGCGTGCACCACGCCCAGCTAATTTTAAAATTTTTTTATGGAGACGGGATCAGTTCTAGCTATTGCCCAGACTGGTTTCAAACTCCTGGCCTCAAGTGATCCTCCCACCTTGGCCTCCTAAAGTGCTAAGATTACAGGCATGAGCCACTGGGCGGGGTGTGTTCTGCTTTTAAGGCCTGCTTTTTCCACTACCTTGGAAGGAATGTGAGGCTAGAAATTAGAGGACTGTCCCCAGCTTTGTTTGTCCATCCACCAAAATCAGAATGATCTCTTCTCGCCTGAGAGTTGTTTTTACAAGATGGGTATATCTTTTTGGTATACATGGCTTCTCCACCCAAAGAAATTATAGACTCCAAGAGGACAGAGTGTAGTACATCATACTTTGTATCTCAAGTGTCAGACCCAGAGTTGGTTCTTGCTAACTATTTACTGTTTGCTTTTTTTTGACTCCCATGTACTTCTAGCGAGATTTAGAGTTTAAGGAGAAGCAAAAACTCTTCATTCCTCTTAAAGAATGGAAATTGTGTTGTACACGTTAGCTCCAAGGATGAATTATTTTTTGTTGCTCTCTAATTTTAGACCCCATGAGGAGCAGCTGTTTTGACAAGAGTGCTTGAGTCAGCATTGCCACTTTGTGCACGCATCGCTCCCTCTAACCGTGTTACCGAGAAGAGGTGGGGTGCACGTGGTTCTGCCAAGAAGTTCCTCTCTCTTAATTTGGGCCACAGGAGAGGGTCACCCCTCTGCTCTGTCATAAGGACAGTTCAGCCAAGTAAGAAATAACTATTCCAGGAAACCAGGCCACCAGTTGGGGTGTGTGTGTGTGTGTGTGTGTGTCATGGAGTTGGGGTAGAGGAGAGATCTCTAGCTGGTGAATGGCTACTCCCATACGACACATCTGGAGGATCAGTATTTTCAGGGGGTCCTGAAATGAGTGTCAAAATGTGAAAGTCACCTGCTTTACCATGAGATGGGTCATGAAATTATTTACATTTTCAAACATTTGATTCATTCCTGTTTTAGAAGGAAAAAGAAGCTTTGCTTAAAGGAGCAGAGAGGTGGGTATCTGGGTGATAGTTCTCCTGACCAAGCCAATTGCTGAATCTGCCTAAATGAAATGGTTCATTTTTGAGGCCTTGAAATACAGTTGTGTCTTCTCAAGGTTGTGTGTATCATAATTGGTCTAAAGTGAATTCCTTTGCCTTATTTCTAGTTAAAGCAAAAATACTTCTCTCACCTCTGCTTGAGCTCCCAAGGCATTTCCAAGCCTAAATTGCTTGGCCTTGTGACTTGCAAGTGGTTGATGTGTATCTGCCTCTCTCCTGTTTCCAGCCTGGAGGTTGGGTATTCAGAGGCTAAAGGGCCTTTTCAGGGTGGCTGGTGTTTTTATTGATGTTGTTTTGCTGTTTTAAGTTTCCAAATCCAGGAAAGGGCTGTGGGTATGCCTACTTAAGAGGCCCAGAATAGCAGGGCCCCCATATTTGCCAAGCAGCCAGGGTACCCAGGTCAGCATACAGCCTATCTACTCAGTATTGGTTTTATTTATATGTGTTTAAAATTGAGGTAAAATTAACCATTTAAAAGTGTACGATTCAGTGGCATTTGGTACATTTGCAATGTTGTGCAATTGTCACTTTTGTGTATTTCTATGGAGACTCCTCAGCCACTAAGCAGTCACTCCTCATTTGCCCCTCTCCCCAGCTCCTGGCAACCCCGAATCTGCTCTCTGCAGATAGTTGAATCTCATGGATTTAACTGTTCTGGGTAATTTACCTAAATGAAATCATTTAATATGTGACTTTTTGTGTCTGGTTTGATGTTGTTGTCTATGTTGTAGCATATATCAGACCTCATTCCCTTTTATGGCTGAATAATATTCTATTGTGTGAATTTACACATTTTGTTTATCCATTCATCTCTTGATGGACATTTGGGTTGTTTCTAATTTTTGGCTGTGTGCATACTGCTGTGCTACTATGAACACATTTGAATTTGCATACAAGTGGTGTGTTTTTAGTTCTTTTGGGTATATACTTAGGAGTGGAATTACCCAGTCCTGTGGTAATTCTGCACTTAACTTTTTGAGGAATCGGCATTGCTCTCAATGGTTTGGCTCCCAAACTGCTGTTAGGGATATTAGAGGGGTTTTGCTAGAACCATGAAATCTGAGTATTAGGAAGAGCCTCAAAGATCATTTAATCTATCATCTCATGCATTACAAGAAGTCTGTCTATAACAGACTTTATAGAAGCCCCTCCATCTTCTGCATGCATATGTCCAGGGAAACCCTGCCTGGCAAGGCCAGCTATTGCATTTATGGCTACCCCTACCTGATGGCCTGCCCTAGTTCTGTCCCACAGAGAAGTTTTTTTTACCTGGAATCCATAGACTCTTGGAGTTTATCCACAGATAAGCTTCAGTGTGGACAGGTGGGGGAAGAGTTTGTCACTTTCATTTTTCTTTAAGGGATTCCTGAACCACATGCTAGAGTGATTCAATGATGTCACCTCTCTCCTACCCATGAGCCTTTGAAGGTTTGTGGAGAAACCATTGCTTGATTGACAGCTGTCCTCTGCCCACCTCTGACATTATAGGCAAAGACCAGCAAAGGAAGACGTTTTCCTAAATGCCCACCTATAAGAGAAGCCCAGGCCCACAGGCTGTGTAGAAGGAGCTGGGAGGCAAAAAAACATGGCACATCCCTCACATGGGCTCCACCTCTTACGACCTTGGCTACCTGTGGTTTACCACAGATGCTGAAAGAATTCGCTATCTAAGAGATTGTTTCCTTTGGAGAGAAGGCCATTTCTGGGAGAGCTGAGAAAGTCCTTGAAAGTTACACAATTATGATGTTGATAGGGTGGGGAAAATATCAGGAGCAGCTCTCTTTTTAAAAAATTAACTTTTTATTGAAGTAAAATATACATACAGAGAAGTACACAATCACAAAATAGTACAGCTGTGATTCCGTTTACGTGAAGTATAATAACAGGCAAAGCCCATTTGTAGTGTCAGAAATCAGGGTATTGGTTATCTTCAGGGGGGTGGCGCCTGGAAGGGAGCACAAGGGCTGCCCCCGCCGTGCTGGTGATGTTCCGATTCTTGATTGGGAACCTCTCTTTGTGATTTAAGAGAATTTCCAATGGTATTTAGTATGCATCAGACTGAGGACAGAAAAACCCTGGGGTTTTTCAGACAGCTAAGCCTTGTGTTTTGGGGATGTCTTTGGTTTCCGTCTTCTTGGCCTCCTTTCCCCCTTCTCTTGGTTTGGAGCGGTCCTTTCTCATTCTCAGTGCATGTGCTGTGGTCTGGCCCACTCTGTGGCCCCAGGAGCAGGCACAAAACTCACGGGCTGGCTAAGTGACAGGCAGGTGATCCAAGTCAGACAATGAATCTGTCCCAAGACTTTCTAGAACCACTGGGAACGAGGCACATGCTCTGAGCTGGGGTTCTCAGCTGGTAGGATAGAAGCTTTGGCTTCTGGCAACTGTCTTTGCTGCTATGTGCAGAGTGCCAAATGGGAAGGAAGCTGCTGGGACAAAGGGGAAGTTTTCCCCTCGCCCCTAAAGACTTGCTGAAAAACCAACTCGCAAAAGGCAGATTAATTGGAGAAAAGGCATGTAAGTTTATTTAGTGTGTACAGGGGAGCCTTCAGAATGAAGACCCAAAGATACAGCGGAAATTGTCCATTTTTATGCCCAGGTTTAACAAAGTGTGGACAGCCATGTAGAAATATGATTGGACAAAAAGTGTTTGATCTAATGTGAATAGACCTAGTGGGGAAACCCAGCAAGGCCTGTCTAGGTTCCTCTTGGCCTCTCTGGGTATGAATTCCTTTCCTTTAGATATGAGGCAGGACCCTCTCTGGAATGGGGATCTTATGACCTACAGTCAAACAAGTATGTCAGATAATTTCTTCAGGGCCAATTTTTACACAGAAAGGTATAGGGAAAGTTAGAGTAATGTTTTTAGGTTTTGTGGCTGCCTTTGGGGAAAAGGGGTTCTGGTTTCTATGACCCACCTTGGGGAAGAAAGATTCTGGTTTCTATGGCTAGCCTCGGAAAGAATGGGACTAAGAGACAGGAGGGCAGGCGAAGGTCAGAGAAAAACTGTCACTCAGGAGGCCTTCATTTTGGGATATTATTTCCTGAGTCCCAACAAAGACGGTACAGAAGACAGAAAAGTCAAGATTCCTGGTGATAGTATGTGTGGATACAGCTGTGCTGTGAGCCATCTCCATCCCTGTAATGTAGGAAAAAACAAACTTTTCTTGTACTAAACTCCCACTCAACATAACAGAGAACACTTTTGTAACCAGATATTTGGGTTTCTTCATACACATGAATTCTTGTGTGGATGCCAACTGGGTGTCCTACCATTTGATTAAATTCTGACACTATCTACCTGGAGTTAGCGTCAGACTCCACAGGTTAAGGGCTCAGTCCCATAAGACTGCCCTCATTTCACACACCAGTATCAGGTCCTAGGTTTTTACAAGTACTTCTGGCTGACTGGCCATACAATTGGGGTTCCCACAGCCTCGTCTTTGGGTTAGATAATTTGCTCAGATGGTCACAAAACTCAGGGAAACACTTACATCTGCCATTTTAGTGTACGATAAAAGATGTGATAGAGGGTGCAGATGATGCAGAGGTGCAGAGGACAAGGTGCAGGTGGGAGAACTGGTGCATCTCCCTACCCTCTTGGGGTGCTCCTCCCTCCTAGAACCTGTGTGTGTTCAGCAATCCGGAAGCCCTCCGAACCCTGTCCCTTTGGTTTTTTGTGGAAGTTTTTCATTACATAGGCATGATTGAATGAATCACTGGCCATTGGTGATCAGCTTAACCGTTAGCCCCTCTTCCCTCCCCAGAGGCTGGGGATTGGGACTGAAAATACTGACTCTCTGAACACATGCTTCATTCCCCTGGAAACCAGCCCCCATCCCGAGGCTATCCAGGGACCCACACACACACCAGACATCTCATTAGCATACATAAAGACACTTGTCACGTAAGAGATTCAAAGAGCTGTCCCAGAAAGGAAGATTTACTATAAATCACAATATCTCAGTTCCTCATGGACTTTTCATTTACATTCATCAGTAAATTCCTTTGTCAATCTCTGCTCTTCAGGTAGACTTTCTATCCCTTGCCTCTAAGGGTTCTGACTGATTAAAGAGATTCATTTCTTGGGCAAGTCAATTGGAACCATTAGATATACTTGTCCAAAGTTGACTCCTTCCATTATGTCTTGAAGAACTGTGGTTCTTTGTGGTGGCTGGGTCTGGTGGCAGCTCCAGATTGGCCGGGGAGGTGGGAGGAGGGGAGGGCTTTAAAAGTGGCTGTTGGAGGATGGGCTGAAGGGGCTGGTTCTGAAGTTGTGTTGGCACAGCTTACACACTGTTTTTGCCTAGTGTGTGTATTTGGGATGGCATGGTGGGGGGGCTTCGTGCTGTCCGTGGGTAACTGCTCCCTCGCATTTTCTTGGTACTTGGATCCTGATGCTTTTTTAAACCTATAAAACAGAAGTATAAGAGATAAGAGCATATAGTTTACCAGCCTGCTGGAGATAACCAGAAGAGCCCAATAATGACCTTCCATTACCCATTTTATATAAACTCTGTATTTCAAAATAGTCCAAATTATAAAGCACACAAAGGAATTCTAAGGTGGCAGTTTTAGGAATAAAATCATTAAGGTGGTCCTACCTGGGAGGCAGGGAAATGCACTAAATCAAAATCCCCTAAAATGGAGGTGATGCTAGCAGTATCTTGTGTTTTGCTGTGTGGGTTTTTAGCTGTTCACTGGATGGAAAATATCCTTCAATGAAACATTTAATGATGTATGACAACTTTGTAAGTAAACATAAAAGAATATCATTGAAATAATCAATAGGCTTTCTTGCCTTCGGTTTATCTTCCTGTCAACTGCTCATGTTCTGCCTGGATGTCTGCACAGGGCTGGCAGGTACCATGGCATTGTGTGAGGATCTGTTTCAGGCTTGGCTGTGAGGAGCTATTCAGTAAATACCTGTTGACATGACCTAGTTTGGTGCAGGTTTTTCCACACTGAATCCCACAAATCTACCAGCAGCCATATCAGCTTGTTTCCATTTCCATCCTACCTCTTTGACTCATTTCCTCACCCTTATGCGAACAACTACAATATAACAAAGAAGAGACTTCTACAAGATCCGCCAGAAATAGATTTTAGATCTTAAAATTGCCTATGAGGACAAAACCACATAATCTCACATTACTGAAAAGAAGTTTAGAGATGACCTCTACTTCAGTCACCTTATTTTATCGGAGAGGGGAAGTGACTCGCTTAATACATGGCAGAATAAGGCTAGACACCAGGTCTATGGTGCTGCCTAACCTGAAAGTATGTCCACCTACACCTTAGGACTGGGATGGACCCAGACATTTTATGGAACTTCAGCGCAATCTACTTCTTATTGAAGAGGACAGGCAAGGATCCAAGGAAACTCTGCTGTGCAGAGTTCTTGCTAATGTACCTCCTTTGCCTGTCTTCATATCCTCCTAGAGATGCTAAATGGGAACACCAGAATAGCCATAGGTCATCCAATAATTTCATTTTTAGCTGTTGTAACACACTCCTCCTCCCCTTATGTGGCTTATAGGAGTGGCTAAAATAATGCAGATGGACTCTTTGGGTTTCATCTTGTTTCTTTTCCTTCCTCTGGCAGGGAGGCTAGAGAGTAGTGGTATCCAGAAGTAAAATATGCCAATAATTTATAGCTGGATAAATCTGCTTTTGAACTATATCGTAACCACTAGAATTAAAATTAGCACTTGCTCAGGGCTTTTTATAGATTGAGTATTCTGCTACATGCTTTATGTGGATTATTTCATTTAATTCTCACAAGAGCCCTCTAAGGCAGACATTGCTACTAGCCCCACTTTTCTGATGAGGAAACTGAGGCTCAGAGGGGTTATGTAACTCACTCAGGGTCACCCAGGTCTGCCTAAGCACAAGCTTCAATCACTATGGAAGATAGCAGACCTGAGGAACGGCAATGAAAATGACATTTTTGGAATGTTAGAGAGATTACAAGGTATGAAATCTATGATGTATTTAGATCAAGGGAATTATTCCCAGAATCATTCTGTTCCAGAGAGCTGAGAACATGACAGTCCACTTCACCACAGATGGAGCCTTCAACTTTAATCTCAGACATTCTCATGTCTGCACAGTCTGATAACAGAAATTCTTCACCTGCAGTGAGTGAAAATCTTGAAGAGGATCCAGGGAGGGGCATTTGGGCAGCCAACCCTGTGTCCTTGCTCCATGGTGCTTTTAGCATCATTTGGGGTGTGTGTGCATGTGCTGGGTTTGTCATTGCTGAGAGCACAGCTGGTTGCAGGCTGGCTTCTGAAGGCTGCAGGCGGATTCCTGGGGAGAGGGTGACACCTTAGTGCCAGTTCTCCTTACAGTCTTGTTCTGCACTTTCTAAAAATATTCCTGACAAACAGCTAATGGGCATTTTGGCCACACAGCTCCAGACCACTGCTGCCATTTCTAATGGAATGCTTCTCCTTCAGGCCCGCTCATCTTGATTTATATGGTGGGGTAAATTCAGCTGTTTCATGGAACTTCACAACAGCCTACTCACCAGAGGCTCTTTAAAAACAATAAAGTGAATTTTTGCCTCTGCAAGTGTTTCATGTTTATTTGCTACTCAAAAATGAAATGAAGTGAATGCTTCATTGGGAAGAACACAGCTGCAGTTATTGCCTAAGTACTGTTTAGTGATACACAAGGAAAGGGAGCCCCATCTCTTTAGAAGAGCAGTTGTTTCTGAAGTTTAGGAAGACTAAGGGGCAAATGCAATATTTTAAAAAACATATATAACTTTATTGTGAAATGCTATAATGTTTTTAGAAAGCATGTTTGCAATATGTACAAAGAGCCTCAAAGTGCATGCCCTGTCACCTAGTGATTCCTTTTCTTTAAATACATCTTGAAGAACTAATTGGAAATAAAGGCAATTTTGTATTCATCAGAGCATCATTTGTGATGGCAAAAAAAGGGTCGTAACCTAAATTCCCAACAGTAGAATTAGCAAAATAAGTTATAGTGATTCATTTGTTGTAGTATTATGCAGTTATTAAAATGTCCATCTTTGAAGAATTATAATGATATGACAAAATGTTTAAGATAAAAGAAGTGAAGATATGAGGGGACTTCAAAAAGTTAGTGGAAAAATGGAATTAAAAGATAAAAATAAAAAAATGTATAAACTTTATTTCTCAACAGAAGTTCCATCAAGATCAAGACACTTTTGTAAGTGCTGTTACCAGCCATTTAGTCCGTTGCTAAAGAGCCGGGAGTCCTGGGAGTTGAACCATGTCAATGCAGTCTTATGTACATTATTAACTGTAGAAAAATGGGTACCCTTAAAAGATTTTTTTTAAGATTAGGAAACAAAAAGAAGTCAGAAGAAGCCAAATCAAGACTGTAAGGTGGATGCCTAATGATTTCCTGTTGAAACGCTCACAAAATTGCCCCTGTTTGATAAAAGGAATAAGCAGGAGCATTGTCATGGTGGAAGAAGGCTCTCTGGTGAAGCTTTCCTGAGTGTTTTTCTGTTAAAGCTTTGGCTAACTTTCTCAAAATGCTCTCATAATAAGCAGATGTTATTGTTCTTTGGCCCTCCAGAAAGTCAACAAACAAAATGCCTTGAGCATCCCCAAATCTGTTGCCTTGACCTTTGCTCTGCTTTTGCTTTGGCTGGACCACGTCCACCTCTTGGTAGCCGTTGCTTTGATTGTGCTTTCTCTTCAGGATGGTACTGTTGAAGTCATGTTTCATCTCCTGTTATAGTTCTTTGAAGAAATGCTTCAGGATCTTGATTCCACTTGTTTAAAATTTCCATTGAAAGCTTTGCTCTTTCTTGTCTGCTCCTGATCTGGGTGCAATGGTTTTGGCACCCATCTAGTGGAAAGTTTGCTCAACTTTAATTTTTCAGTCAGAATTGTATAAGCTGAACCAACTGAAATGCCTATGCTGTTGGCTAATGTTTCTGCTGTTAATCATCAGTCCTCTTCAATTAGGGCAAGAACAAGATTAAAATAAGATTAATTTTTTCCTTAAAAAGTGGTGTGAATGGTCTGCTACTGCAGGGTTCATCTTCAACATCATCTTTTCCCTTCTTAGAATGAGTTATCCATTTGTAAATTGCTGATTTCTTTGCAGCATTGTCCCCCTAAAACTTTTTGCAAAGCAGCAATGATTTCATCATTCTTCCACCCAAGCTTTGCCATAAATGTGATGTTTGTTCTTGCTTTAATTTTAGCAGAATTTGTGTTGCTCTGATAGGGGCTCTTTTCAAACTGATATTATATCCTTCTTAGTGCCTCAAATTGGATCCTGTTCAGATATGTTATAATAAGTTAGTACAAGTTTATTTTGGTGCAAAGAATGTTTGAAATTCATGCATAGTTTTTTCATGATATGCATTTTCCATGAACTTTTTGAGGACCCCCCTCATATGAGCTTCAAAATTGCACATATAGCCTGATCACAATTCTGTAAAAATTTCTACACACATACACACTCACACATTCACACTTCAGAAAAAGATTGAAGAAAAAACTCCAAATTGCAGTTGTCTCTGGTTGGAGAGATTATGGGTGACTTTATTTTCTTTATGTATTTTTCTATATTCTCCCAGTTTTTGGCAATGAACATTGATTCAGTTAAAAGTTATTTTTTTTTTTTGAGAAGAAATGCTCTTCCCAGAATTTTCTTAGGGGTCTGGTACATGGGCATCCATAGCTCCATAGTGAATTAAATCTGGAGGCCTGCAAGGTCAGGTCTTAGTTTTAGTCTGTTGTGGTAAAACTACACCCTAATGAAATAAAAGAGAAAGCTCAACTTGGAGTTAGAATACCAGAGGTCTCATTCAAACCTCCCTCTCTCAGTAGCTGAGCACCTTGGAGAAACTATTTGGTACTCTTGAGTTCCTCTGATTGTTGAGTCTCTTGGAGGAGAAACGGATCCACCAGTGCCAGTTCTAGGCAAAATGGTGAAGCAGACAAATGCTTGCACCTCTGCTTCTGTTTTGGCATTTGTTCAACCCTACCATAGGACTCCCAGGCTCCAATGCTCGTCTCATGCTGTCTGCAACTCTCTCCTAAGGAAAACTGCTCTTTGGAAAGGATCTCGTTCATTCCTTTAAATATTTATTCATTAAGTACAAGGTTCATTGACCAATGAATACTTAACCCATGACCCTCCCTAAAGATGGCTAGGTTTTCATAGGGAAATGGAAATAACCCATAAATAAAGGACAGCTCTCCAGCAGACTGCCTACTGGGGGTCTCTGACCCATGTGGTTGAGCTCAGGGAAGCTCAGCTTTGTTGCTGAGGACCAGAACTTAGAATCAAGGCCCTCTTCTTGTGAACAGGTGCAGGGCAGTCATTTATCCTCCCTAAGCCTCCATGGATTCTGCATCCATGTAGCAGAAATAATCATAATTTTTTCACCAGATTAGTGTAGCACAACACTAGTGTTGTAACACAAACATAAGTGAAAAGTGTTGTGAAAAGTAACACAACATAAGTGAAATGAACCTTGCAAAGTGAAAGGCAGAGGTTGCCTGTTAGAGGTACATGGGCTGAGTTTGTTGCAGAAGGTTTTGTTGAGTTTGCAGAGTGGTTAGTTTTTATTTTTTAAAGACTGAATTGGTTGTCAATGTTTGAAAATCAAGCAATGTCATATTTAACAGTGTGGGTTTGTTTTGCTTTTTTACTTCTCTGGGCCCTGGAGTTGTGGCATGGCACCAATCTGCTAGAGCCCAGTAGTGGCTGGTCACCATCAAGGGATCCCAGCACCCCCTGTCCCCTTGCACTTTCTTCTGTCTTAGGGGAGGGTAGTGGTGAAGGGCTGAGGCTATGGATTCAGAACTTCCTGCCCTGATTCTCTGCTCTATCATTTGCTGGTTGTATGACTTTGGCTAACTTAATAAATTTGCAGAGCCATAACTTGCTGGGGCCTCTGTTTCTTTATCTGTAAAATGGTGTAAAATTCATATCTTCTCAGAGGATTGTGGCAAGAACTAAGTCAAAAAATGCATGTGATACCTTTTTGATCGGAGTTACCTAGTTGGTCCCTAAAGGCATTTGACTTGCCAACTTCTGCTAGAAGATTTGAATCAAATGAAAGTTATTGTTTCTTCTAACTATCTATCTATCTATCTATTAATTTCTCTGCTATATGCTATTTGGTACTTTTGGATGAAAAAATGGGTTTTAAATAAATTCAGAAAATCTTACAAATATTCTTTTAGATTAGCCAGCCCATCCTCACCTTTGGAAGATGTTATATGAATAGCATTAGTACTCTTTTCTTCTTGGTGAGTTTTGTCATAAATTCATTGATTTTGACCTACTCTGAATCCCTTTAGGGTTGAATCTATTTCATGTATTTTCATATTTGGTTATATTCTACTGCTAGTTGTTGCCTGTCTTTTCTTTTCAACTAGAGTGGAATTCTGTCACATATTTCTGTTCTTGTATCCTGCATGATGCCTAGAATATTGCAGAAAATTGATAAATTGCTCATGGAATGAATAGCTAAAGTTATTGCTAAGGTGAATGGCTCTTTTGAAGGCAGGCCTAATGATATCCAGGTTCTTATAGGACAAATCTTGCATAACAGTGAATTCACCTGTCCCTTCATCCACTCATCCATCTAGTTATCAACAACCACTGAGAGGGTGCCCACTCTGTCAGATTCTCAGCTAGGAGATTGGTGCCTCACTCAGATACTGAAGAAATGGAGGCAGCATACCCATGAAAGAAACTGGAACACCAGGTGTGCATTATGTGTAGTTTGCTAACCCAGACAATGACTCTGCATTTTGAGAGGCTGGTAGGTGAGAAAATGAAATAAGGATTTCTAGACTCAGTTAATTGGTTCAGGCAACATGAGATGTAGAGTTTTTCTGTCCTAGTCTTTCCATTTTCTTTCCCTTTAATTATGCCTGTTTTATAACCGTGAACACCAGCAACATCTTACTAATGCGGTAACAGCATCATCTAGGGCTGGTCTCCCAAGAGGAACTGGTTTGTCTGGCACTTTCTAAGGTAATTACTTTCTAAAGAGTTTATAGGTGGAATCTTTTTCTTGCCACAATTGAACTGTAAAGTATAGTCCTTTTGAGGGCTATGCTTGGTTGTTGACTTAACCCAGCTCTGATGTTGCCATTTCTAGATCATGCTGCTCATGTACCGAAATATCAGTTACTTGAAATTTGGGCAGAGTTGCTAGTTTGGTTTCTTTCAAAACTAGGGTGGGGCTTTCACCCTGTTTCCTGGCTACTAATAGAGAAGGGTTGTGGTGGGCATGTCACACATTTTGGATAAAAAGAGTGCCTTTTGATATCGTTATCATTTGAAAGAATTATATAATCTTTTTTCTTTTGACATGTATTCTCTTTGACATGTATTCTCCAGTATTATCTTGATGCTAATTCTGAAAAAGAAAAAAGAAGAAGAAAGATTTTTTTCCCCTTTATAGTTTCAACAGGAAAGAATCTTATTGTAAAAACACTGTGTTCTCTTTCTCCTTTTTTTTTGTATGTATAATTATTAAGGGTAAGGATATATTCAGATTATTTCAGGGGGTTTTATTGAACCTACTGAATAGCTTAATCATGCTAAAAAATTCTCCTCCTGGCAGGATAAGAAGCTCTGCATTAGATGAAGCAGAGGATTGTGTGTCATTTCTGCTGTTAGTTCCCTCCCCACCTGGGGTCCTCCCAAGACCGCATGGCTAAGGCCTCACAAGGTCACTAGAGAGAGGGGCGTACTCCAGGTGACTTGGTCGCCCTTGTCCCCACCTTCATAATTCAGCTGAGCAAACAGAAACTGAGTGTTCTGAAGCTGCCTTTTGCCTTATCTCTTGTGTCTCAGTGCCTTCTTTTTAATATTTAATTTTTAAGTAATATTTTTCATATTAATAAAGAAATTCATGTTTATTATAGAAAAATTAGAATATATGGATGAGCTCAAAGGGGCCAAAGGACCAATAACTCCACCATCCAGGTAAACACACTATTAATGCCTGTGTATGTGTGTACGTAGAGAGAGAGTTTTATCTCTGTTTATTTTGTTCATTGTTTTATCCCCAGCATCTAGAATAGTGCCTGATACACAGTAGGTGCTCAGTGAATACTTGTTGAAAAAAATAAATGGGTTCAAGGGGATGTTGGAAATTTCTGACCTTCAGCAAGCTCTCACATGCCCCCTGGAGAAACTTTCCTCACTAGTGGTGTGGCCTAAACCGCCTTCACTCTCTTCACCTCCTTCCCTGTGCTAACCTACCTCTCACCTTTCCATACTAGCATGCTTTTTAGAGCCTTGTCCATTTTTGGAAAAGCATTCCATTAGCCTTTTAGCTTTCCTGTTTTAGCATCTTCCCCTCTTCCAAGGTGAGGAGTTCTTTGTAAGATCAAATTTCTTCGATTTCAAGTTGTACTATGCCATTGTGTCCTGTCTTAGTGAAAATGTTCAGTGTTCATTGTACGCTTTTGTAGTAAGGTGTTTCCTAACCCATGCAAATGAATTTTTTTTCTAATACCAAGAAATAAAGCATTTATTCTAGAAAGCAGCATTAAATTTCAGCAGAATTTGTCTGAACTGGCCTTCTACCATAGCCAAAATCTGAGAGGAGGCAAAAAAAAAAAAAACAACTAGTGAAATTCAATCCATAAAGCCAAGTGGAGGCCCTAGCATTATAGCAAGCCACTGCATAGATTGTTCCTTGGAGCAACATAGGCATCCAAATATAGGGCTCTAAATAGAATTGTGGAGCTCTAGCTGGTTTGGTCTGATTGGAAGTCAGAAACTGTTGGTTGGATTCCGAGCATCCTGGGCAGAAGTCACTGCCAATCCTCAAAGAAATGAAAGAATAGTCTTGGCTTTGGCTAAGTCAAATGCCCAGGTTCCGCCAGGGCAGGGTTTTTCTGGCTTTGTCTTCATGGCCTCAGGACGTTGAAGCCCTCTCGACTGGCTTCCTGAACAGATGAGGTTTAGACTAGCGAGGGCAAATGAACATCAGCTCACACATCGGCTCATTTTCTTGGCTGTCTTGGAGAATCATTTTAAGAAGATTCTGACTGTCTAGGATCAGTGAGAAAGAGAGCTGCTATCCATTAGCAATGTCTGTTGTGGGTATGGAAGTGGGAGGTGGACTGGTGTGCCAACTGTTTCTCATTCTTGGTTTACACAAGAGATTGTGCTCAAAAATAGTATTTTAAATCATCGCCTCTGGAAAAAATATGGTACAAAGGGCCCTGTGACTAGGATGATCATAATGATTTTTCATCAAATTAGGATACTTTTGAGAATGAAAGGGCTGCTATCGTCCAAGTTCAACAACAAGTACTATGACACTTTGTTCAATGCAAATAACCCTCAAAAGGAAAGGTGTTCTATTAAAGATATGTCCTCACCCTGAGTTTCAGGAGCTACTTGGGCAAGAAGAGCTCCCTTAGCACTGTGCTCTGTACTCTTTCCAGGGAGTGCTTCGATTGTGGGGAGTTTGTCTCATAGGGGAGGAAAGATTTCTTTCCTAACCCATCACTAGGTTCATGGCTGAGACCCCTGTAATGAAAGATTAACAAAAGAAAAACATTCAAATTTATTTAACGTAAGTTTTATGTGCCATGGGAGCCTTCGGAAATGAAGACCCAAAGAAACAGGTAAACTTGTGAGTTTTTATGCTCAGTTTTGCTGAAGAGTGGATAGTCATGGAGAAGTAGGATTGGACCAAGGGGGTGTGATCTAATGGTAACAAGCTGAGCGGAGGGAACTTAACAAGGCCTGTTTGGTCAGATTCTTTTCTGTATCCCTGTGTCTTTAGTGATAAGGATGTTCCTTTCCTCTGGGCGTAGGGAAGGTGAGAGGAAGGTGAGAGTAGACTTCCTGCTTCTGTTGTTTTCTCAGATGCCAAGGTGCTGTATTTGGGGGTCACGTGTTCTGAACACCACAAGTCTCAACTCCCCAAGCATCCACCTCCTTTTGTCCTCCACTCACTTGTGCCAAGGGGTTCGCAGTGACAGCTCCATGGCTTGGTGACGGCGGCCAATGCTCAACACCAACTTCTGCTCCCCCTGGTGGCAGCATCATCAAATCCTCCTACTGTGCTCGTCCTGTGTTTTCCAAATGCCATGGTTGCCTTCCCACTCCCTGTGGTGTGAATGGCTGCACCACCTGACCTCAGAAAACTGGCTTCCCGACACCCCAGCCCTGTAATCCTGCCCTGGGAACCTGCCAGCCAGCGTGCTCTACCACAGGGCAGAGTGCTCCCGCACGGCACACAAGCCTGCGGACCACGCGTAAGAGAGTTGGGATTCCCTAGGTCTGTGATTGATTTTTTTCCTTGGTTAAAACTTTTATTCCCAAGAAGGTCCCCATTCCTTAGATTACCATGAATAAGTTCATGCTGTGCAGGACTGAAGTTACACATTAAAAATGATGCAATGGGTAACTGATCCTTGACTGGAGAGAGTTATTCTGGAAGTGTCTAGTTGTCTGTCTTCTTGGAAAGTGTGTTGGCCTTGCTCAGACAAGCCACCTATGAGTGCTAGCCCCATTTCCCACACTGGGCAACAAGATGTTTGATCAGACAAATACTGTCCTTGGCCAGCCACAGCGTATTCACTTTTGTTGTTGTTGTGTTTATTTGCCAATAGGAGAGGAGAGTGTTGAAGTCAGAAGACCTGGATGCTGGACCTGACTTTCTCACAAATTATCTGTGTGACTAGAGACATGTCCTTTCCCCAGCCAGACCCCATTCTTCATCTGTAAAGTGGCTCAATAGACAGATGAGTGGTCATTGAACTGTGTCAGAAAAAACATAGCATGTAATCCTTTTCACAACATAGCACATAATCGCAATATACAAAGCCCAAGCTGCTCTGATTGAACCCTGAGGCTCCTCTGGAGAGAAGGTAGGATGGGTCTTTCTGATGCCCCCAGCAGTAGAATCTGTGGGGTTTCTCTACTGCTGCCTGCCTGCTGGCCATCCTTCTGGGGAAGGCTGCTCCCTGCATGTAGGCACTCCTGGCAGGGGGTGGGTGGCAAAATTAAAAGGAGATGAAATTTAAATCTCTCTAGTTTGCTACTTGTCAGCAGCTCTGATCACATGCTTCGTTGGGGCGGAGGTTGAAACCAAAGACTCAGAGAAGGTTTTAGGTTATCTGTGCATTGCAATTCCAGGTGTTAGATTATCTGTGCATTGCAATGACAGATTTTAGGTTATCTATGCATTGCAATTCCAGTGGGGCTGGGCTGGCTGCACCTGGGAGTGTGTGGTGTGCGTGGACCACCCGCCCTGTTCTGTGTTTCTCCCTAGCACTGGTCCTCTAGGGCACTGGTTCCCAGGCCTGGAATAGCATTTGGAATAACCCTGATCTTGGGGTGCTCCTGTCCCTTGTTAGTACTTATTAAAATTAGGAGTAGCCCTAAGCAAGCAAGTGAGATGGAATAGAGTGGCAGGAATGATGTTTTATCTGTGCATCTCTTGACCTAGATAAGTGACACAGAGTAGGCCCACAAATTTTTATTTGTTTATTTTCCTTGAGTTGGCTAGGTGAGTGAATGAGAAAATGAGGCTAAGAGGGGTTCAGTAATTAGCTTGGCAGTAAATCTAGGGTAGACATCTGTCTCCATCATGCTCAGCTGATTTGAGAGGGAAGATGGCACCAGTGTGATTCTGATGTCTTCATCTTCTCCATGCTTGCCTGCACTCGCTATGCCTTCCCCCAAGTGTTCCTGGCTTACCCTGCAGGCTTTTCCCACCACCTAGGACGGGTCCCTCCCCCAGCTGAGCTGCTCCTGGCTCTCCCTTCCTGGTGAGGCTCTCAGTAGGGATAAGGAGAAATATTGGCATCCTGCTATGATATTGTTTATCTCTTGGCTTGCAGAGTCCTCTGCGCGATGGCTCCCAAGCCTGGAGCCATCCAGGCCTGCTGAATCAGGATTCCTGGAGATGGCAGGTGATTTTTGAAACAATCAGCCCATGGAAACCCACAGTTACTGATTCTGCCCTTCCTAGTCAACTTCATCATCTGCCAAGAGTCCCTAGGAACTGACCTTTAGGGTCACATGGGCCAGTTTGCCACCTCCAGACCCTGCCATGCCAAATCCTATTCTGGTCATGGTTTTTCTCCCACTTGAAGAAGTCCTTGCTCTTTCTGTCTTGGTCTCCACCGCAGGTGGCCTCTGGAGCCCAGCTGGTCCCCCAGTCTTCCCCTTGCCAACTGCAGCTCCCCTGAACAATCTCCTTTCTGAGTTCTGCTAGCTCCTTTGGTCAGGGCCCTATAGATTAGCACTTCCTTTAGTTATTCAGTAAGTAATGAGCAGTTGTGATGTACCAGACACTCATCAAGATGCAGGGACACTGCAGTAAACAAATAGACAAGAGCCCTGTCCCTGTGGAGCTTGCACTCCAGTGGAGGAGACAGATAGTAAACTCAATGCACAAGCACATGTGTAACATGAGGTCTGCCAAGGACAGGTGCTAGGAGGGTGAGGAGCTGGGTGATGAGGGGTGCCACTCAAGGGTGAGCATTTGGGAGAGCCTGAGTGGGTGACATGAGGTGGAGATCCATGTGGATCTGAGGCATGGATTGTTGCAGGCAGAGGGGACAGCAAGTGCAAGGGGCCTATGGCAGGGGTGTTTTCACTGTATTCAACAAAGAGCAAGGGGGCAGCATTCCTGGTGTATTCCTAGCAGCTACAGGGGCTGCTGGGTGCTCAGAAGGCAGTTGGTAAATACCTGATTGGCTGTTACTGGAGTGAAGTGAGGGTGGTGGGACAAAGGGAAGAGGTAGTCAGGGTAAGGTTATGTAGCACTCTGAAAACCATGGTGAAGACTTCAGATCTTATGCCCAGTATGAAGGGATGCCTTGCGGTGGTTTTGGATAGAGAGTGGTGTGATGAAATCAACCTTTCCTCCAGCGTGGAGAATAGACAGTGGGGGTGAGAGCAGGAGCAAGGAGGCCAGTTTGGAGGCTCTTGCAGAGGTCTGGGTGGGAGACCATGGGGGCTTGGGCCAAGATGACTGCAATGAAGATAATGAGAAGAATTTGCACTCAGGATGCATTTCAAAGGTAGAGACTATGGGTTTTGAGGATGGGTTGGATGGGGTGCCACGTCTGAACTCCAAGGCTTTTTCCATCAGCAACTGGGTGGAAAGATGATGCTAAACCCACTTGTTTGTTGATTTCCTGCTTGCTAGTTTCCTTTTGATGAGAGCAGAGGCCGTGATTCATGCTGGGGCTTACCCCTAGCAGGGATCTGGGTCCCAGTTTGTGCTGTGTTAAATCCTAGTGTCCACAGGCAGCCAGCACTGTGGATTGGTAGCACTGAGCCTTCCCCTCATCCCATGGCATCCGCATCCCAGGAGGTGGTTTGGGTGCTCTCGTGGTGTGAGATTTTTGTGAGGGTGGTCCTTCTGCATCACTCAGCTGTCACCAGGTAGTTAAGATGCCGCCTCTGCCTCTTTGGAGCTGGGCTGGGGGAGGAGGTGGGAACAGAACCCAGAAGTTCAACTGCCTAACTCCTCCCTTTCCAAGTTTATCCATCCTCGAGGGAGGGTTACTCACTGTTCCCTGCACGCCCTGATGCTTCTGTGCCTTTGCACATGCTCACCTCGTTTTCTCTTCAGCAAATTTCTCTCAATTTCCTTCTTTACTTGTCAAAATACCACCCCTTCTTTGAAGCCCATTGCAAATACTATTTATTTCGTATAGCATTTCCTGATGTTCCAGCCAGATGTAGTTTCTGCCTTCTCTGAATCCCAAAGTCATTTATGCCTTTCTTGTGACATCATCTTCTCTGGTGTCATGCCCAGTCTTCTGAGCTGGAATGCCCACAGTGAGAGCCACAGGCCTTAGTTACCTCTGGGCGCCTCCCTCAGGGCCAGCACGGCCTGTGAACCTCAGTAGGCACTTGATGATTATTATTGAATGCAGATTGACTTTCCTTATGACTGATATTTTCAGCAGCTACAGGATGGTTGGCCCCTAAAGGAGATTTGGATCAGAAACTAAACAATCAAATGTCTAGGATATTCAGGTCAATAGCATCAATTATTTAAGTGAGATAAAGAGAAGGAAAATTTTTATAGAAAGATTTTTGTAAGAAAGATTTCACTTTCTTCACAGTACTCTATAAGCAAAAGCACAGTGCAAGCATAATAAGGGGTGTGAATGCAGGTTTTCTATGTCAGGAGGCAATAGGGAGTGGTGGAGACTGGGGCAAACAAGAGAGCACATGTCCATCCATTTGTCTAAACTTGACAGCTGAGCCTTAGCTCCAGACAATCATTCCCATAGTATTGCTGGATAGATAATCGAGTTTTCAAAAAAGGCTGCAAATTTGGACTTTTTGCACAGAAAATCCTAGTTTCTAGATGTTAGCAAATGATGACTTTTTTTTTTTGGACAGCACCATTAGGAGGGCCTAGTTATTGGTTTGAGACCTCTGATTTACACGGAGGTGTTAGGCTTTCTCCCGCTGAGGGAAATAAATAAATTTATTTTGAAATCTCCAGGGCATCTAGATGCTTTTTCTAAAAGGAAGTTGTTTGCATCTTGTTTTTATTCTGTGGCTTTTGCATCCCATTGTCCTGCTCCCATCCAAGTGGGAACCCCAGGGTGATCTTATTAATGTGTGCCTGAATCCCAGCTTCGTGGGGCATGAGCACTTCTGTAGCTTGCCTTGGACTCTGTATCACAGGCTTTTTGTTTTCTTCTAGGAGTGGTTTAAATGGAGGCTGCAGTCTTCTGCAAAGTATAATTGGGTTTAAATTGTAGGCTTAATAATAACAATGTTGGGCTTAATGTAGTGCCTTGCAGCCTCTGCTGCAGCCTCTGCTTGCAGCCCTTGGCGACCGATAACTCATCAGTGCCCGCACTCTCCTCAGGAGGGGACCTGAATCCCCCTCCTCATCCTGATAGGGACTCACAGGGATGAGGGATCAAATGCCCCCCAGAGCCACGGGCCACTGGAGGAGGGGGCAACCAATGGGCATCCCTTTGTGCCCTGGGCATGGAGGGCTTGAGGGTGGATTTTCAAGGCGCTTGTTTGTCTCTTCCTGTTTCTTCACCTTTGGGTCTCCTCACAGCTCATTAAGGATTTATTGGAAGAGGAGCTGAGGAACTCAAATTCCATGATTTGGTTTCTTCACGGAAGGTTTAATTGGGAGGGTGTATTAACTTAATTGGCTATCACCAAGCTTCAGGCTTCTTTCTGTACTTTAAAAGCAACTTTTTCTCCTTTTCTCTTACCATAGCTAATAGAGCATGTGTTGAAATGATTCCATCTAGTTCTTTGGTCTCTCTGAGTGAAAAGAGCTCTGGTTTAGAAGTCAGAGAGCCTGGATTCTGATTTTAACTCTTTCTAGAATGATCTGTGTATACTTAAATGGGAAACCCACTCGCCTCTCCTGACCTCATTTCCTCCCTTGGATAGATGAGTAGGTTCAATTACAGGACCATGGAAGTCCCATCCAGTGCTTGCAGCGGATAACTTAAGTGTTTCTGTGAAGCGACACCAAACTCCTCCTTAAACAACGATCGGTGTGTTTCAAAAGTCAAGAAAAATACTAATCTACATATGTTATACAACAGACTAACTGAGGCTTGGACAAGTGAGGGCTTGTTCAGCGAAAACTCAGCATTTATGTTATAAAAAGCGCAGGGAAGGCTGTTGATGCTGTGTGATGTGAGCATCCTGCTCGAAATTACAGGCCGCGGAGTCAATGACAGGGGAGCGGCAGCCGCGGCCGCCTGATGGCCGCCTGCGCACGTTTCCCAGGGTCCACCCTCTGGGCAAACCGCGGATGTTCAGAACTTGTGGTCTGGTTCCCCGTCAGCGACAAGCAGCTCCTCATTTGTGTTGGTTTCCGAGCTGCCTTTGCTTCGACCACGGTTTCTGGATGGGTTTTTTTGTTTTTGTTGTAGATGGGAGCGAATTACAATATGGGAAGAAGGGGTGGAGGTAAAAACGGAAACATTGAGCCTGAAGAAGTTTCCCTGGGCTTGGAAGTCTGTGACGGCCATTTTGACCAGCATTTTGGTCAAACTCTGGTGACAGTTTGAAGGTAGCACACGTAGGATGCCCCACTTTGTACAAATGTCACCTACAACAGGGCTGATGAGATGGCTGTATTTTGCTTCTCTCTTCTTATGGGAACATTTGGTTCCTGGAGGCTCCAAGCCCATGCATCAATCAGCTTTAGCTGTCTTTATCACTTTAGGGTTTTTTGTTTTTGTTTTGAAATCTTTAAGTGGTGTGTTGTATTTTTTTGCAGGTTTTGTTCTCTCAAAGTAGACATTCTTGAAAATGACTGAACCTAACGTAAGCAATATATTCCTTAATAAGGGAAAACATATCCTCTTTTCTAGAAACAATTTGCTGGTTTCTCTGTGAAATGGAGGAACAGCTTCTGAATGGCAGATCAACAGCCGATGGAGGCGGCCTGGCCTGGCCGTGCCGTGAGGGAGCAGGGGCAGGGGTGAGCAGAGGACGAAAAGGCTGTGTGCGTGCTGCTCTCAAGGGTTAGAAGTGCCCGTGGATAACTGCCCATTTTGACTCCAATTCTGAGAATTAGGATCCGTGTTTTTGGATCTAGTTATTAGCTACAGAAGACTATGTCTTCAGATTTCCTTAAGAGACTCAAACAATTGCTGGCCACTGATGTGTTGATGGCTGCAATTTAGACCTCCGGAAATGCCTGGCCTAGAGAGGAATGGGACACACTTTCAGTTGTGATGGGAATGGCAAAGGCAGCACTCAGAAGTGCTGGGTCGCAGGAAACACAGTAGACCCGGCACCTCCAGGACCCTGGTGTGCCCGTGCAGGCGGATGTCCTGTGCGTGGCTCTGGGCTGTGCACTCACCTCTGACCTAAGAGACCCTGGGCAGTGAGGCCTGCAGTGAAGGTGAGGTTGAGAAAATTTCAGAATTGTTCTAAAGGCCATATATACCCTGAGAAAGAGCCAAAGGCTGTCTTCTGTCTGAGAGTAAGGACCGTCTTTGGTTTGTTCATCACCACATCCCCAGCATACACCGACAGATATTCTTATTCATTAATATTTGGTGAATAATTAAATAAAAGGAGGAGCTTGGGAGGACCTGACACCAGTGCTGGCCAGCTGTGTCCTTGGGGCCCACATGGAGTCCTGTGGCCACTGTGAGGCTGGTGGTCAGGTGAGCCGTGAGGACACTCGAATGCTTGGGGGATGACAGGCCTCCTCTGGAAACTTGAAGAAGAAAAGGAACATGTTGGAAGGATACTGGACACCCCACAGAACCAACAGGGGTCTGAACATAAGAAGGTGGCAGCTGAGGAAGGGTAGCCTGCAGGACCACAGCCAGGGCCACTCTCAGGGATGGCCTGGGGACACCACGGTGACTCAGCACCCACGGCAGTGTGGGGAGTCACTGGATGTCTATGCTGCCTTACACATGGGGACGCGCCTCCTTCCTTCCAAGGGGGCCATGCCGGGTGGCCAAGCAAGACACACGTTCCCTGGGGCGGGTGCTGGAAGAGCCCTGCCTGTGATGAGTACTCCAGTTAATGAAGCAAACTTGAAGAGAGAAACAAAATGAAACACACTATCAACATTTTAGAATTTTCTTTTGTATCAGACAGGGACTGTAGGTTACAGTGTATTGAAAATATGTGAATGGAGGTGCCCAGGGGCCGTTACAGCTAATTGGCTTAAGGAAGAGTCTCAAAGTGAAAAGATTGGGCCAGGTGGTTTTGTTATCAGTTCAAGCCAGGCCAGAACACTGGAAGCAGCTTCCCTGTCCAGGCTGAGAATTGCCACCTGCCGGGTTAACACCAACCCTGTCCCATTTCCTTCCTATGAAGCTGCTGGCCAGCTGTGCCGGGCTGTTGTTTTTCCCTGGGCCCAGCCCAGCTTTGTGTGCTATAAAGTGCTCTGGCTTCTGAGGGTGAATTAACTCTTGTTTTTATTGTGCTGTTAATTCCAGCTCTTGTCTGCCTCCCTAATTCATTCCATATGTCTGGGCCCTTCTGGCCACAGCATCACTGCCCAGGCTGGGGCTCCTCTGTTTGGCACATCTCATCTGACAGGCAGCTGGCAGCTCCGTCCAAGAGGCCCCAGGATTCTCCGGTGCCACTCAGGAGGTGCCTTCTCCTTCGCTCAACCCCACTAGGTTCTAATTTTTTGATGGCCTGGACCGTAACCCGTATATATCTTCTATCTTCTCTGAGCCTTATACTTAGCAGGGGCTTAACACGACGCCTTCAATCCATGAATGCTTCAAGGCACCTTGGAAGGCTCCCTACCTTAAGACATGCCCAGCAACTGCTGGAGAGAGTGACAGCTGCACATAGAGGTGATCTTACAGCCCAGGAAGGTGCCTCAGTGAAGGGATGTCCCAGAGCTCAGCAGACACACGTGGGGCCTGCAAATAGAGAGGAGGGCGGGCAGCATGCTTGTGTGGGTGTGTGGCTCCTAAAAGCTCTAGAAGGGGAAGTGGGCCATGATGGGTGGGGGATGGGCCCCTGGAAGGTTTTACCTTCACACTTGGGCTCTGGCCAGGCCTGCCTGATACAAGCCATGATCATGCATCATCTTTAAGTAGGAAGGGACTCAGAAATCCTCTGATTTTGAGTTTTCCAAATATGTTCCTAGGAAGAGCCTTCCTCCCCCACCATCCTTCCCTCTCTTTCTTCCTTCTTCATCTTAACCAGCCCCTTCTGTTTCCACTCTCCAGAGGTAGAAAGGTGGAGGAGGCAGCCCATGTAGGTAAATGTGTCCATTTCGGAATCTACCCATTTGCTCCCTGAGTATGGAAAGCGTATGGCCTCTGCCTTGATAGCAAAATGGCAGGGTACGCAGTGTCAGAGAAGGAACCCGGCTGTTCCCCACCCGCCTCCCCACACAGCCCAAGTCACAGTGTGTTCCTGGGCCTGCCTAACTGTGCCTCCCACTCCTTCTTCCTCCTCTTCCTCCTCCCCACTTTCCAACAGGTCCTCGCCCTGATGAGCCATTTGTTTTGCCCCAATTTTAACCCCATTAGCAAGACTCCCAGAGCCCGTGAGCAGCGGCACGTCTCATCATCAGCCCCCGCCTTGCTCTGTCGGTGCCCACCCACTCCCCTGCCTCCTCCCCCCATCATTGCCATTGTCGTTATTTCTGGGTGCCTGGGAGGGAACAGCGTGAACTAGCTGCTGCAGAATTAAAGTGTATTGTGACCACCTTACTCATAACCACAGTGCGTTTTTTAAAAAAGGATGCATTTGAGCAGCTTAATGCATACACACCAGCCTCTTTGAGGCTTCAGGAGGAGTGAAGTTTCCTAGTAGGAAATAAAAAGATAAGTTCTTTATTCCTTTGTCCAAAGCTTTGCATGAGTCTGATTTGCTGACCCTTTGTCAGAGTGCAACATGGACCCATGGAATGTTGCTGATTCTCCCAAAAGGGGTTAGGGTTGGTATGGTTTGGGAAAACACAGATAAACATCTAAAGTCTCTTTACTGAGGGACTTTTCAGAACTATGAATAGGATACCTTTGGTGAGGGCAGGGACCGTGCCTTTGTCATTCACTCTGATGCCTTCAAAAAAAGATGATCAAATATGAGTATATGCATCATGAATTTCCAAAAGGAGATGTGGTTTACAGCATCTTCCAACCTCAGGACTCTGTATTTGCAGAGCACCTTGCAGGTAAGGCTTGAGGATGTCCTGCTCCCAGTAAAGCGGGGAAGTGTATGTTGGCCCCTCTTTAAGGAAGCAGACCAGGAGTGTGAGGAGAGTTGCCCTTAATTAATAAAGTTGCCGTTGGGTTGGTGGCTTGTATGTGGAATTCAAGCATTAAAACATATAATTTATTGAGCATCTATAATGCACTTAGCATAATTCTTAGGAAATGTGCTGACAGCGTGTTAGGTGCTTGAATCACAATGAACCAAACACAGTTCCTGGCATGAAATAATTTCAGGAGTTTCAAAACAAGCCTAGAGGAATGATCAGAGAACAATTCAAGGCAGTATATAATTGTGAACCAAGGTGTTCACTGCCAACAGTAAGTGCTATGAACAGTAAAAATAAAGGAGAAATTGGACATGCCCAGGGTTATCGTGAGCACCTTTGGGAAAAAGTGGGACTAGAGGTGGATGTTGAGTAATGGGATGGATGTGGGTTGTGGAGCAGTAGACTGGAAACGTCCCAAGGGGGAGATCTTTGAATGTTTTGTCCACTCATGCATCCTAGACACTTAGAAAGTCCCCAGCACAGAGTAGCTGCAGTAACCATTTGTGGAATGAATGATAGAGTGGAGAAGGGAAGAAGAGCATTCCAGAAGTCAACTGTTGGGCAGAAGCTCTGGGATGGGAATGCGCTCACCCAGCGATGGGAGAGTGAGCAGTGGTGGGGGTGAGGGGGAAGGGCGGTGCTGTTTAGGAGCCATGGGGTGGAAACCTGGGGTCCAATTGTAAAGACTCCTGAATACCAGCGCAGATAATTCACATGTGATGTTGTAGGCTCTTAATTTTAGGAGATAACATGGGAAAGCAACCACAGTGGAAAGCCACACAAATGGAAAAGCAACAACAGCAGTGGTGTTTTAGTCTGGAATATCAGTCTGCTGACTACTTGCAGGGAGAGGGAGAAGAGCCAAAGTCTTCTAAATGGAGCGGTAGCAGTGGAAATAGAGAAAGAAAAAAATATCTGAGAGACATTCTAAAGTGAAGACATAGAGTTTGGGGGACAAGCAGGAGGGAAAAAGTAAAACATAAAGACAAGAATTTGAATAATTAGGAGAATGTTGAGGAGCAATTCTCAAAGTCCAGATTTTGGTGTTGTCTTACACATGTTAGTTGGAAGTGATGGCATAGCATGGTACCAGAGATGTCCTAAAAATAGTCGGAAATATCGTGTTGAAGTTTAGGTTCGAGGTCTCAGAGAGGAAACCAAGAAAGCTAAGGGCTCGGGACTGACCGTGATGCAGTCTCCCGTCAGATCACTGCTTGGGGGCGATTGGGGTGGTGGAGGGATGTTGGGGTCCACGGTTCCGGGGAATTTAGAGGACTAAGTTTGTAGCCAAGTTGGAACTGACTGTGGGAGGGTTTGAAGAAGACATCAAAGAATCAGGTATAAGAGCTCAAGAGACCTTATGGAAACTTCCTGCCCCGACATCTCAGGACATTTGGATTAACAGGCATCCGATGGGATTCTGTGTATACTGTACCTTGATGACCATTTCTATTTTTGCTTTCCAAATCTCATGCCAATTGGTTAAATGTTATAGGAGAAATTCTATTTAAATATTAAGAGTCCACCAATTCATACATCCTGGTTTATTATGCAGTTTTGACTTTCCAGAGGTGTTCAAAGTTAGTTAACTCCTTCAAAATCTTTCATAGCACCAGCATCACTGAGAGGTTCTGAGCAATTGTATTGAGGCACCAATACATGAGGCCCCTCCATTTAGACAGAGCTTCTGGGTAGCTGTCATACATCCTGATGATTTTTAATTTTTTAAGCCATGAGCAGAGAAATAGACCCTAATTATTTATTTTTTTCCAGACAGGGTCTCATTCTGTTGCCAGGACTAGAGTGCAGTGGTGTCATCATAGCTCACAGCAACCTCAAACTCCTGGGCTCAAGCGATCCTCCTCCCTCAGCTTCCTGGGACTACAGGTGCACACCACCACACCTGGCTAATTTTTCAATTTTTTGTAGAGATAGTATCTTGCTGTGTTGCCAAGGCTGGTCTTGAACTCCTGGCCTCAAGCCATCCTCCCACCTCGAGCTCCCAAAGTGCTAGGATTACAGGTGTGAGCCACTGCACCTGGTCTCTATTTATATTTTTGTAAAGACCAGATGAATGTAGCAGCAGCAATATTAGACTGAAGTGATGACCACATTCTCTTGGTTGTGTGTCAGAGTGAGAAAACCAGCTGAAAGCCCTGCCATGAGTATGCTGAGGCCAGGGCCAGACTCTGGAAAATCACTGGCACAATACCCAGACCTGACCCTGAGGAATGACTGGCACAATATCCAGACTAAGCGTATACAGTCCCAGAAGCTCAGCCCGTAGGCAAAAGTCAGAAGTCAACACCAGCAGACGCAGGGACAAAGGCAGGGTGCTAGAGGTGAGGCAGGCATCACTAACCAAGACTGCGTGTTTTGTGTGTGAGAAAGTACATGAAGCATAAAATTTACTATTTTAACTATTGTTAAGTGTATAATTCTGTGCCATTAAGTACATTTCACACAGCTGTGCAAGCATCACCACTGTATAGTTCCAGAACTTTTCATTATCCCAGAAGGAAACCCATACCTATTAACCAGTCACTCCCAATACCCCTTCCCCTAACCCCTGGCAACCACTAATTTACTCTCTGTCTCTGTTGATTTGCCCATTTTGGATGTTTTGTATCGATGGATCATATAAAATATGGCCTCTTGTATCTGGCTTCTTTCACTTAGCATGTTTTCAGGGTTCATCCATGTTGTAGCATGTACTGGTATAACATTCATTTTTATGGTTGAATAATATTCCACTGTCTGGATACACCATATTTTGTTTATTCTGTCATCAGTTGATGGACATTTGGATTGTTTCCACCTTTTGGCTGGTTAGGAACTCTGTTCCTGTGACCACTCAGGGTTAAGTTTTTGTTTATGCACCTGTTTTCAGTTCTCTGGGCTATGTATCTAGGAGTGGAGTTGCTGGGTCTCGTGGTAATTCTGTGTTTAACTTCTAGAGGGCTTGCCAGACTTTTCCACTGCGGCAGTACCACGTTACCTGCCCACCAGCAATGTACGAGGGCTGCAGTTTCTCCTCATCCTTGCCAACATTTGTTTGACAAAAACTAATTCTTTTAAGAGTTTCACAGCTGTGTGTTTCTTCTTTGAAGGCCAGGGGCTGACCCAGTGGGGTGACCACCATCAGTCTTAAAGAGCCAGCCCTCTGGGTAACCCCGCCACGGCAGTGGTCGGTGGAG
The DNA here is from genome assembly GCA_963574885.1 of Lepilemur ruficaudatus. NCBI lineage: Eukaryota > Metazoa > Chordata > Mammalia > Primates > Lepilemuridae > Lepilemur > Lepilemur ruficaudatus. The sequence goes on from CAUYRT010048464.1 coordinate 65,771, forward strand.
AGAGCAAGCCTCACCCAGATGCCTCGCGTTCAGTTTCCCAGCCTCAATTCACTACCTCAGCAGTGACATGGTGTTTGCCTTCCTGCTAAGTCACTCTCTCTGATGACCAGCTTACCTTCCAAAAGTTTGTCAGCCACAACTGAGGAAGGGATATGGGCGCTTCTTACACCGGAGTAGGCCCTTCCTTCCCTTTAGGAGACTGCTCCACACTTGAACCAGTCTGCGGCTGGGCACTGACTTCCATGGAAGCCGCGCGCCATGGTGCTATTGAATGCATCCGGCTGAGTGCAGTAACTGGCCACAAGTCAAAGCTCATTAGATGGAAGCATTAAATAATACCAGGATTGGGGAGGAAGGAGATTTGAAAGGATGTTGAACTGGGGAGATGAGCCAGTCTGCTTTCTCTAGGGTCTTTCCCGTTTGGAGAGCTCCCTGCAGCTGTTTAAACTCGGCCTGACATCTGTGGGCATGTTCGGCCCCCTCTCATGTGCCCACCCCTCCATCATACGCTTCCCCCAGCGATGCGCAAACTGGGAATAATTTGACTTGAAATCAGGGTGGAGCTCAGTGGAGCGGGTAATTAAGAATATGATTTTTTCAGCACTTCAGGGAGTTGTAAGAAATCAGAAATGTCTTTTTTGTTCAAATAAGAGTCACTGGCTTGTGAGGGCAGCGACTGAGATGTCATTATCTGTGTTCTTGGAAGCTGAAGGGCTCTGGGTGCAGCCCTCAGTAGCTCTTAGTAGCAGGGGAGTCTTGCCGGCACCAGCAGGCCCCGGCTCCTGCCCACAGAGCACCTCCATGCCAGGGTGCAGGCCCCTGGTCCTCTGGCATCAGGCTGACAGCTTCCTAAGGAAAACCTTCCCCCCAGCCGGTCCCCAGCTCGCCAGCACACTGTCTGCTTCAGCCATGGGACTCTGTCCTGCATGGCTATGCGGCTTCCTGTTGAGAGCAGTCCAAAAAGAAATAAAGAAACTCATGAACCTCAAAAAAACAACCACCTACCACAAAGAGAGAATGATGTTTACGAATTCTTAGGGAAAGAACTAAGAGGGAAAGAACCACTTTGGCAAATTCTTCATATAAATTTTAATGACATGTGTGTGTACTTAAATATAATTTGACATTCGGGACATGGAAACTTTGAGGAGTCTGAGAGGTTGTGATGTCAGCAAGAAAGCAGAATAGGTAGCTCCAGACCCTCCCTCCACCCGCCTGTGGAGACAGTGACTCAACAACAGCACGCAGACTAGGAGCCTTTGTGAAAACTCCAGAAACCAGTGAAGAGCCTTCTGCAACTCAGGTGCGCGCTTACCCAGCCCCATGGAAGCCAGTCATCTGACTGCAGGTTGGAAGTGGCCACGGCAAGCAGTCTTCAAAAAATTCGAAAATAAAGGAAAGGAGGCAGCCCTGTCCTAACAAAACACAAGATCCATGTGCAAGAGGTCACAGCGGAGACCTTGATTCTCTGAGGGTAGTGAGCTCAGGCTTGACCAAAGGCACCAAAATAGCCAAGCCCAGAAGGTTATTTAACACATACACGTGGGATGGTCTGGCCCTGGGATACCAAAGAGAGCGGGCTCAGGAAGCCACGCTGCAGAGCTCCCGGGAAGGGGACCTGCCGCCCATCGAGGACGTCCGCCCACCCTTGCTTGGGAGGAGCATGTGGCCTTGGGAAGCTGAAGCCTTTATATAGTTCCATCCACAGCTCGTTCCCTCCTCTCTGTCCGTCCACCTGAGAGTCATATTTCTTAGGACAAAGTAGTAAAGCATGATTCGACCAGTTTGGGGAAAAAAAAAAGGAAACCAAGAGACTCTTAACTCTTTCTTTCCTTAGGACTTGAAAGTAATCTGGGAATCCCAGATGATAGTTCTCCTGTAAAAGTTCAGAATGCCAATTTCTTGTTTGCCTCCCTCAACCCCCTTTATCTTTATTTTTCCCTCTCAAACCTTCAGGTCTCAGGGGTAGGAAATAAGCCCTTGAGGATTTGCCTCGAGATCAGATGTCCAAAAACTCTCCCAGAACCTCTGGAATATTTGCCTCACAGGGAGAGGACAACCTCAAGTTGAGGCCCCTCCTGCAGATGTTAAAGATTCAAACAACAAACAAAACCTTCTTCCTCTTCTTTAGTAGAGTTCAGGGAATCTGATGGCAGAAAAGACCTTTGTTTCCTCTCCTAGAAACATTCTCTTCCTTGAAAAAGAAAATCTTCGCCTGTCAACATGTCCACCTCATGCTATCTCAGACTCATGTTCTGGATTTTTCTTCCTCTTGCCATTTTTCATCGCATGTTCCTTTGGCAGGTGCCCTGATGCTTTGTTTTCCTGGATCACCTTGGCGAGATGGTTACTGTTGTTTCAGACTTGCCCAAAGGTAGAGGACAGCGACTGACCTGTTTTTCCCTGGCCCATCGCTGACAGCTCTGTCCCTTAGCACCCCCCACGAGGCACAGCCAGGACCCCGTCCACACTGCCCCCTCCCAGGACTGCTGGCGTTTCTTCAGCACTGGTGCTAATGGTGACCAGATTATCAGAGCCCTGGAGGGGAAACTACACCTCCTTCCCGAGAGATGAGCTCTTTCTTTCTCTAGGACATTGGTGGCCACACTTCCTTCTAGTTCGCAGCCTCAACCTTCAACCTGAAGCCCAAAAGGTATAATTGGGAAAGGTCTGCTTATTGTTAAGTGAAGGATTTTGAAGATGGTAATTTAACTTATAATGAAGATAAAAAGCAATTTCCTGCCCACCACTTCTCTCTCCCCCTCTTCCTCCTGCTCTAGTCTTTGAAAAATGCAGCTTGAGAAAATATGACCCTGGGGAATAATGGAAGTGAGAAAGCTGTGTAGCCTCAGCTGGAAAGCAATTAGCTGTCCAGGAGCATCTTCGAGCAAGCAGAGGCCCGTCCCTGAGGTCAGAAGACATCGCCGAGATTTAGTCCTGTGTTGGCTGGTTTGCTGACAGCGCACTGTGTGTCCTGAGGCCCCGCAAGAAGTGGTTGGCAAAGACCCGGGTCACCACTTGCCCAGCTGAATGGTACCTTTGCAGTGACCCACCAGTCAGTGGGGGAGACAGAGACGACCAAGCGAGCCACAGCTTTGAATGGGCATCCAGTCTTGAGCTGTCACTCAGGTTTAAAAATGGTAAATTAAGATTCTCCCTACTCGTTTGTTGCTGGGTACTTCTTTATGTTTAAGACATAAACAAAAAACCCACTTCCTTTGTAGTATTATTTTTCACAGTGTGAAACTCAGATGTCCACATCTGAGAGATATTAATAGATTAAATATTTTAAAAAAAAGTTTTATAGTCAAGTTTTAAAAGCTCTATCTAATTTAAACCGTAAACAGCTTTTAACAGTACAGGACTTCCCAGAGACCTTAAGAAGTCTGTGGCATAGACAGCAATTCTCAAAGCTGTCTGATCATGGTGACCGTTTTCGGCACAGTAGCTCTGGGAACTGTCATTCGGTAGAACGTGTTTTGCCACTGTACAGCTGTTCCTCGTTTCCAAGACCTGCATTTTTCTGTTGATATTTCAAACTGTTATAGAGGACTTAATGCCTTGTATTCATTTCTCTTTTACATTATAGTTTTTGAAGAAATCGACCCATGTGGACCTTATTTTAGAAAAGATCAGTCCGTCAGCTTGAAATAAGATGAAGACTGTTACAGCTTTTAGGTGGCCTTGTCATCTGCAGTGTCAATGATGAGGAAACTGAGGCCCAGCGAGTTGAGGCAATTGCCCGTGGTCACACTGCTGGCCAGATACTGTTGTGTTGAGTCCAACAGCCGGGTCACCTGACTGTGCCTCAGTGTCCCTCCTCCAGCCCCTCCATTTTCATGCATGATCTCCTTTGACCCTGAGAAGGTGGCTCCTGGCTTGTCCCCCACTTTTTCCTTCAGCCATACCTCGTGAGGGGATTTATCCAAGTCCCTTGTGCCAACTGTTGTTTAGCCATTTTCACTTTGTTCCATTTTAAGTAGGGAGACTCCTTGCCAAATATTTTTTGGTAGCATATTTGAAGGCAGAGTAATAAATTGGGAATAACCAGACCATTCCTCTGGAACAGCTTCTTCCTTATGAGCCAGCCTTTTGCCTATGAGGCCAGTTCTTCCTTCTAGGGTTGTCACTGCATGTAGAGGCTTGGCCCAGCCAACTGCAGGAGGGTGGGAGGTGCCAACTGCACAGAACCAGGACCTGGAGTTAGGTTCTTCCACCCAGGTAAAGTAGTCAAAGGAGTCCTGCAACAGCGCACTGTGGTTCAGGCAAACAGTTGGCCCCAGTGTCTCCAAATGCTGGTGGAACTCAGTGACGAGCAGGCTGGCAGGCAGCTTGGGACACATCCCAGCCATCAGTCCAAGGGACAGGGTGATGGATATTCCAGATGCAATGACAGGAACTGGCTCTAGAGATAGATGGGGCTTCAGTGGTTAGAACTGGGAACACGATCAGGACTTACGCAGTGATGAGGCAGAACTGATGCTGAGTCAGAGGATATGACACTGATCAGCTCCCCAGTCTTCCCTGCCTAACCTTACAGTCGTACCAGAGATTACTGGTGGTGCTGAGCAAGGACAAGGGTGGAGGGCTGAGGGGGCTCGGGTAGGAAGAGGAGTGAGGCAGAGGCTGCACCCTCTACTTCCCCCCTTGTCTTCGTCTTTACCCTCACAAATCCCCTAAACGTGGGACAATGTCTATTTTGTTCACCTTCCTATTGCCTGTGCCGGGCACAGGGCTGCCCTGAGGGGTCAGTAAATGCTTTCAGAATGAATGAGTGAATGAACGATTTAACCGCAGTGGAGACGGAATCGAGCTTGCAGGGGAGGCAGTATATTCAGGAAGCTGGAGATCCACGTCCTTAGGGGGCAGATGCAACTAGTGAGCCCCTCTGGGACACAGCACAGTGATTTTTCCAGACTGCTCAGTCTTGGGTTTAAGTCCGCGTTGACCAGACAGCCTGAAGGTGGCCTGAAGCCGAACTAACTTGGAAGGAAGCAAATACAGTTGGATCCCAAGGCTGCAAGTCTGTTTCTGTTTTGAACAATTTGTCTGGTAAACATTTAGCAAGCTCTGTTTCACCTCACTGAGGATAAAAGAGAAGCTTTGGATCAAAGTCCCAGTGCCAGAGTTTCTGGCCAGCATTGACGTTTCTCAAGTCACCAAGTAAATGTGTCGCAATTACCAATTGGAATTTGGAATTTCGATGTCAGAAAAGGACAGCAGATCAGACTTTTAAAAAATGCATACCCTCCAAGGTAAAAATAGGGCGGAAAAGTCAATACCAACTTAATTTTGACTAATAGAGCTAGGTTTCCACCCAAGCCGGGTGCTTGGCTTTTATTTTTAAATTGTTCCTCCTGATCCTTTAAAACCCTGTTGTGTTCTGAATCACTGAAGAGTTGGAAGAAGTCAATTAATTTTTAATGCAAAATGCAGAGTCTGGAAGGGCCTGAGTGGGTTTTGGAGCGTGGCAGGATTCCAGGCCGAGGCCACAGAGTCTGGAGTTTCGGGACTTGGGCTGTGGTGAGGAACTTTAGAGTCACTTAGCGCATCAATAACATCTTGGTTCTTGTTGATGAAAACTTTCAGGCTAAATGCTAATTACTTTCAAGGGGCCAGATCTGGATTTTGTTATTGTTTTGTTCTGTCATGGTTTTGTGCTCGGTTGAAGCCTCTTATGGGTCCCCAAGTGCAGTCTTTGTAACTCATCTGTCCTCGTCGGTCATTTCACTGCGACTTATGTGCTCTGGCAGGCTGACGGGGACTCTTCTTTTCCGAAAGATGAAAAGCATGTCACTGGAAATATTAGTCAGGCTGAGGAGCAAGCTTTGTGAGTTCTGCATAATCACAAAGAAACGGAAAGTAGGTCACATTTAGAGCCCGTTCTGTTTGTGGAAGAAAAATAAAAGAGGATGAAGAAGAAAATGTCAGATAATTTAGTTTTACCACAGCTTCTTAAGCCAAGCCGATGCTGTCAGAGGCTTGGGGTCTGACACCATCGCTGCACTCTCAGATCTCCCACAGGTTTAAAGAAAACCTCCCCTAGCCCGGCTCAGAGATACCACAGACAACAGAGAGCGGGCGAGCCAATTGAACAGGATTCCCTGTGTGTTCTTCAGAGAGAATCATTTGCAGTTGAATAGCAGGCTTTTGGATTGGAAGAGAGTATTTAGGGGGGCTTGTCTGGGATTGGGGAATTCATCCTGAGTAGCTGCTGTCCCAGGTAACCGAAGGTCACGTCTGGTTCCAAGTTCATTGGCTGCTGTTGGCTGTCAGTAGAACAGGAATCGTAAACAGAGCTAGAATACTCAGGGTGCCCAGGATCTGTTCTAACTCCACTGGCCTTTAGGGTTGTGAGATTTCTTGGGCCAGGCCAGATTCCTTGAAGGAGATGCTACTAGCAGGCAATGATCACCCCAGAGGAGCCTGGTATAAATGGAACCCAGCAACTTGGAGAGCTCTATACACTTGGACTCACAGAGATGCTTTATGTGCAAAGCACCAAACCAGGGCAGTTTCTCTGCTGTAAAGCCTCAACTTTAGGAGAAAAGTCAAAATGGCGTGAATGGCCTCAGCTCTAGAGCTAGTCTTCTGTCTTTTTACTTTCTTTCACTTGTATTTTTCATTCAAGTGCATCTCACTTTTTGCAGGAGTTGTGGTCTTGAAAATGTGCATGCTTTTTCTTTGTAAAGAAGTGTGTGGCTGAATCATTAGGGAAGCTTGCTGTTTATGGAAACACTGCAGTGGTGCAGTGTGTAAAGGGAAAATCCTTTGGTTGTGCAAATAAGCACGATTGAATCAAACTGCTTGGAGAGGAGCTTTGAGTCGAATGTATTTGTTATTCATAAATTAGGAACCTCTGTGACAATAGAGACAGTTCTGCTCCTCTGTATTTAACAAAGAGGAAATAGAGAGTGATAGGCACTGTCTATGATTCTATTTTAATATTCATGTAACTACCCAGAACTCTTGGGGGCGGATCTGTCTTTGTGTGGATGTTGCAGTATATTTTGGTGTTTATCTTGTGCACAGCTACCTCGTCATCGCCAAACTTATCACTGGCATCATTAGCATCACTGAGTCAGGGCATACGGTGCATGGGACACTGGATATATTATAATCTATTACATCCAGGGCTGATGGGGCTGTTTTGGCAGCTCCCAGGGCCACCAAAGTTGATGCAGATTTGCCTTGTGTGGGGAGGCAGAGGATGTGGAGTTTAGACTGGGTCCGGCAGGTCTGCTGTTGGATTGACCAGGGTCTGTGAACAGGAAATCTAAGTCAACAGGGAGACAAGTGCAGGTACTGGAGCCTAGACCAAAATTGAAAACGATCATTTCCTCACCAGCCAGAGCAAGAGCAGGAGCAGTAGGTGACCAAAAAGACAGGTGTATTTCAAGAGCCCAGAGTCAACTTCCTGCCAAGTTAGAGGTCAGGTGAAGCAAGAGTAGATTGGGTGTAGTGGGAAGGCCTGGCTCCTTCATTCACTGTCTGGGTGGCCTTTGCTCCCTGGACCTCAGTTTCTTCAACCTATTAAGCAAGATGGTTAGATTACATGAGTGATAATGGAAGCCCAATGTCTAAATCAATAAGGGTGGGTACTCTCCATCCAGTTGGCACTGGGGGAGGAACAGGATTGGGCACCTGAGCCCCAACTACTTGGCCCCTATCTCATGTATCAAGGTGGTTCCTTGACCTCCCAGGAGCAACATTAGAAGATACTGGGTTGGATAAACTTGTATTAATAGTCCCCTTTCCTTTACTTGAAAATGTTCTTATACATTTAATCATGAGATAATGAGAGGTCAGCTTTCATTCTGACTATATCGTGCGAAATTTGAGGTCTCATGACATATTCAATACAGTCCAGTGAAAAAAACCTGAAATTCAGAACTAATACCTGGATTGTGGTCCCAGCTCTGCTCCTGGCTGTGTGACTTTGGACAAGTCACTTGGACTTTGTGTGCCTGGGTTTACATGTCTATAAAATAGGGAGAGCAGCTGACTATGGCAAGGATACAATGAGATCATAGATGTGAAAAGGTTGAGAGTGCTGAGCCTGCTCTACAAACCACAGGAATCGTCTGGTGAAAGCTGATATGGATACCTGGAGGAATGGTGTTGTCCCATCCAAGGGCCCTGGGGTCATCTGGGCTGAGACTCCTATTATTCACAGCTGGTCATCTCTCCTTTGTTAAATCACCAATAACAGCTTTGTGCCTAGGGCAGAGGTCCAGACGCCAAAGCTGCTGAGCCTGGTGTGGGGAGAGTCAGGGCTCTGTCTTCCTGCAGACAGAGCTCACTTGTTCTCATTCCCGGGAGTTCTGCTTCACCTGGGCGTAGGAGAGGTGTTGGGATTTCAGCACCACCCCACAAAGACAATAAAAACCTGGGAGGCCAGGGCAGGTGGAGATTAAAGAAGAGGGAGGAGAGGAAAGGTGGAAATCAGAGAGCTGAGAAGGGAAAGAAACTGCTCTCTCTCCCTTTTGTCAAAATGTTGGCTTTGTATAAAGAGTACATGTTTGCTGTAGGAAAAAAAAAAGTCAAAACGATAAAAACTACTTGTTAGTCTCACCACTCAGAATTAAAACAGTTAGTGTTTTAATGTTTTAACTACTTTACTTCTTGACTTTTTAAACACACACACACACACACATCTCAATGCGCATATAAATAGAACTGTAAAAATGGAATGGCATCATGCTTGGTCACGTGCTGTTAAATGTTTAACAAATACTGGCGAGGAGGGGCCAGGCTGATTTGTAGCATTTGCCAATTTCCGTGGTGTAAATACTCCCACCATGGCTGATTTCAAAGTACCAACATGATGTCAACCAGCTTGCAAACTTCCTAAAAATTTAACAATCAGCTCCTGGGAACCAGCAAGAGCCAACTCCAGCACACCGCCAACTAAATTTTGTTTTCTAATTAGCCTTTCTTCCTCACAATATGGTACAAAAGTCTTTATGCCTAATCTTTTAAAAGTTGTCTTTATCAAATTACTTTTCTGAGTCAAAATTGTTTTGTTTTGGGAATCTGGAGCTGGGTCATAGCCTGTTCAGGCAATCGTAAATATGTCCTCTAGTTAGAATTTGCCTGTTTCTCATGTTCCATCGATCCTTGCGTGAGTGGGCAGTGGGCATCTACTTTTTTATTAGGTGGCAGGAATAGAAACATAGTTGAAAAGATGACAGATTAATGTGACCAAGCAAAAGAGAGTGTGGTGGCCTGGAACCGATTCTACGGTTCATTATCTGAGGACAGATTTGACTTAATCGAGACAATTTTCTCCTTTGCAGCTCCTCCTTGGCCCAGCCAGCTCAATTCTATAGTTGTCACTCATTTCCCCTGGCTTTCCTAGTGGAAATTGGCCCCCACTCCTGTCTGTCTGATGAAAATAGGGCTGCAACTGTTTGGCTCAAGTAAAACCTCCTAATCAGATCCATGTTTTCCTTGTTGAATGGGAGCTTTGGGAAATTGGAAGGGGAAGAGTGTGAGCGGAGAGCTGCACTCACGGAGCAGCAGAGTGTGTGCGGAGTTGTCTCCCCCTGGGCTCTGGGGTAATGCGTTGGCTTCCTTAAGCTGGTGGACTATTGGATCTGTGCTAAGAGTTACTAGATGGGGAAAAAATGTAGCTGGTGCCAAAGGTCTCCCACGGTGGGGTTTTAATTGCCTTCAAAGAAGCTGAGCTTTGATAACAAACCTAGCTCTCCCAGGTGCAGCAGATTTAGACATGGAGTTTTGGACCGGGGCCCCTTCCAATGTGGGGGGCAGCCTGCTGTAGGTAGGCTTGGGGGAGGGGTAGTTCACCGTCCCAGTAAGACGAAAAGACTTGGCCATTGCCTCTGCTTCTGTAGCTAGCCAGTGTGGACAGAGAAAGGCAAGAAGTCTGGCTTGGAGCCACAACAAGAGGGCCACATTCAGAGTCCTGGAGTGCAAGAGGCAAAGGACAGGGCCTTTCTGTTGGGTGAGCCCAGGTCTGTCCAGTGCCATGGGCCATGTTTGACTCCTCCTCTTCTCTGTCCCCTTTCCACAAACCTCATTCCAAGCGGTCACCGAGAGTCATCAACTCTGCCTCTGAAATTGCCCAGGACCCCGGCCCCTGCCCTTGTCCCCGCTGCCACTCCCCTTCCCGGGAGTCCCTGGATCACACCTGAGCTATGAGGACAGTCTTCCAACTGGCCTCTCTGCAGTCTGCTCTCGCTCAGTCCCTGGGTGTCCCACTTGCGTCCCTACCCCACTCCCCACTCCTTTTTTAAATCTGAAAAGTTGTATATGTTTATAAGCATTTAGAAAATCCAGACATCTAGAGGTGAAAAACCACTAATAGACTTTCTTCCCTGAGATGAAAAGTTATTTTAGTGAATATCCTTCAAAGACATTGCATATCGATTTTGCTTTTAAAAATGAGAACACAACTACTTTGTAGCCCTCTTCCTCATGTATTATGGTGAACATTTTCTCATAATGATACTTTTCTAAAATCAAATCACAAATCTGGTTATATCACTCGCTTTAAAAAAACCAAAACCCAAAAAACCACCACTGAGATAAAACCTGTTGCCTAGGGGAGGAAACTCAAACTCTTTGGGACAGGTCACACTGCAGATGCACCCTGCCCCAGCCCACACCTGCACACTCAGCTCCCAGCCCTCCTCCCCACACGCAGCCTCCACGCCAGCCCTTCTAGCCTGTGGTGTGAATACCCCACCCACGTGTTTACTCTGAGGGTTTCATACCACTGGGCTCATGTCAATGACTCTATTACCCCTAATTCCCACCTTGTGAATTCTTTCAGCCTTTCAGGTTCATCTGAAGTTATTTTTGTGTCTGTCTGTAGGAAGATTGGGAATCTCTCGAAGGCAAGAACAGAACTTGTTCAGTCTGTATTTTTAGCAACTTGTGGTAATGGCTGGCACAGGGTAGTAGAACTCAGTAAATATTTATGGAATGAATTGGCCGCAATTTGGTATGTCTGTTTTCATCCCCTTGCCAGTTTCATGTGTTTGTTTTTATTTGCGTCCATGATTAATCCATATTATATTTTCTTGTCCACCTTTGCTATGCTTCTGTCTTGTTGTACTGGAATAAGAGCCCCTGGCTTGAAGCCATCCACTACTTTAGCTATGTCTTTGCTGGTGGATTTAAGATGTCATTAATTAGTTTCTAGTAGCTTTACTGTACCACTTAGAATCCCTGAGAAGCAAGTTCACTTTTCCAGAGTCAATAGTCCAGAGTCAGGCCTCTAGCCTTCTTTGGAACAGTTGATTTATAGATTTATGGACATGTTGGAAACAGGAGAAGGCAGCATTGGTAGAAAGTTTTCATAGTGGGAGCTCCACCCTGGGGGCCAGGCGACTAGCTTGGTAGTCACTGGAAGGGAAGGTGGCAGGAAGGGTGAAGGGCATGAGGCAGGGTGGGGTGTGGCTGGCGCAGGGCTCTGCACACGGCTGTGGGATTCTGTGCCTCCGGAATGCCAGGGCACTCTGCCTCTGCCTTTGCCTGTGTTCCAAAGAAAAAGGCATAAGGCAGTTTGAACACCATGTGCTTTTTCTTGTGGCTCTGAGGATGTTTAAATAGAGAGATTTTTTTCCAGAGGGAGGTGTCAATTTGTTTTTGATACTTCATCAACAAACATTAAATAGAGCTATTTTCATTCAAATTCAAAGAAAAGGGAAAGCCAGTATCTGTAGAAAAATAAGGATGAACAAATTTCTGCCTTCTGGGGTAGAAATAAAGGCAGGTAGATCCACCTTCACTGCTGTGAATCTCAGAAGTTTAAATTTGCATGTCTGTCGTACACATTCCCTTTTAATAGCAGCTCTAGGCAAAGAACCACACGTATAACGAATGCTTTTTGGATGCAAGTTACAAAAATCCAACCCAAAGCAGCTTGAACAGAAAGTATATTCAATGGTTTCACAATGTCCACAATGTCATCGGGGTCCCAATCTCATTCTCCCTCTCACTCTGACATCCTCAGCATTAAGCTTCATGTCAGTCTGGTGGCAAGGTGACAGCAGCAGCAGCTCGCGTCTCTCAGATCTGACAGCGTCTGTTGGAAGAGGAGGGACTGTCGCTCCTTGGCACCTTCTCTTGGGTTCTCCAGAAGACCCCTGGGAGCCTTCACCTCATGACTCATTGACCAGTGGGAGGTCACCTGCTCATTCCTAAAAGCACTGCTGGCAAGGGAAGGATGTCACACCACTGATCAGCCCGGCCCATCTGTAAAGCCGAGGCACCCACCGTGTGGGGGAGGATGGCTGATCCCTGAACAAAAATCAGGGTTCTGACAGGGGTACAAAGGGAGGAATGGGTGCTGGGTAGACAGTGCACAGTGTTCTCCACAACCCAAAGCAAGCATTTCGTAGAACTGGTTGCCAACTGTATACTCCAGTGATTTCCAGTTTTTAGCTGCTTAACTTCATTCAAATAAAATCTTACCCTAAGAATAAGCAAATGTAACCAATAAAATCAGTGGGAGGCTGTGGCCTTAGGATGATAGTTTGAAAATCCTGGTGGATCACTTTGCGTGATTAATTCAAACATTTTTCTATTCCTGGTATTCCGTCGTCCTTATAACACAGTTGTATTGTGTGCGACAGACGTCTCCTGTGTTAAGGGCTATTCTAAGAGGTCAGTTGGCCAGAGGGGACTAGTATTTCCAGGGTTTGGGCAAATTCAGGGGTGGCAGCTAGGCTGGGGAGTGGCAGATTTGGGCATCTGAAACCAGAGGCTGAGATAACACAGAGCCAGGAAGAGAAGTGCCTCTACATTGGGTGTTGAGCTGTGATCCCAGGATTGGCTTGTTCACTCTCTGCCTGCCTGGTGTGGGTGGCCCTGGCCTGTGGGTGACATTTGCATTCAGGAGGAAGTGAAAGGCCTGTTGAGGCAAGGCAGAGGTGCTCTGGGCCTACATTGTCACAAAGGTCAGAGAGGCTCTGAGAGCTTCATCTTGGAATGGGGTGGGTGTCGAATTGACACATAAAATATCGGACACCCAGTTCAATGTGAATTTCACATAAAGAAGGAATAATATTTTAGTATAAGTATGTCCCAACTATTGCATGGGACATACATATAGTAAGATGTACTACAGTATTTGGGACATATTTATATTAAAACTTTATTCCTTGCTTATCTGAAAATCACATTTAACTGGGAGCTATACACTCTTATTTACTAAATCTAACAACCCTACGTGGGTGGGAAATGAGGGGGTCTCCTGAGACATTAGGATGTTAGAGTTGACCTTCTTCCCATGGTCCCAATCTCAGTCATGGAGTAGTTGGCACCTCTTGTTCTTCTGACCAACAGTTTGCAGGGCCCTGTTACATCAGTTACCTGAAATCTCGTTAAAAGTACAGATACCTGATCGCCACCACAGCCCCCAGTTCTTGTGAATCAGATCTCTAAAGATTGGATCTGTCCTACCCTTAATAAGCCCAGGTGATTCTGAGGCTCAGCCCAGCTTGGAAAGACCACTTTAGAGTTTAAGTTCCGAGGGTGAGTATGTTGCTCTCAATATTTGTTAGATGAATGAATGATTCCTCCTTGAGGAATGAACCCTCTCTGGCTTAACCAGTGTTTAGCTTGCAGAACTTCGGAACACCAGAAGCACAGGTGTCTTGCTTTTTGCTTCTTTTCTGGTCTTGAGACTCGTGGGAAAGGATGTGAGGGAAGGTATAATGGAGAGAGTCTTGGGGAACCGGGGAAGGAAGGGTGAGGACAGGACTGAGCAGGAGAGAGAGCACCTGGGCCTGCCAGGCAGGAGGCTAGAGCGTCCACATCGGGAGGGAGGCCAAGTTTATAATCACCTCCTCGGGCAGAAAGTCTTGAGATTTCAAGTTGAGAACAAGTCCTCAGTTATTTTCACATGATTCCTTTAGTCTGACTTGGCACAGTCTACGTGCTCAGCATCACAAGGAGAACGATGCTGAATTTGGAGTCGTCCAACCAGGGTGCCTAAAGCATGTTGGAAATGCTTCAGCGGAACTTGGTGGGTGGCAGGTAATGGCCATTTTGCTAATCTTGGTAATTCCCCAGATCAGCGGCGTGCCTGAGAGCATCTATTTCCCACAGCACCTCTTCCCGCAGGGCTCAGCCCTGGAAAGACCAGACTTCGGTCCTAAAACTTAAAACTCCGAATGTACCCAACTGTCTACATTTCCCCTGTATAGATGTGCCCCAGTGCCTACATTTTTCTAATACAGACAACTACAAAGGTTTGGGGTTTTTTTTCTTTTAATTTCCTATTTTCCTGGAGAGAAGCTTTGCCTTTACCTGGCATCCAATCTGCAGTAAGTTTGTGCCGAGTGATGTCACAGACACACGGTGCTCTGACTGTCAACCGAGTCACCGGTCCCCTCTCAATCTGTTCCCCCATCTGTGGAGCGGGAGTGCTGCCACAGGGCCGCAGGGCTCTGGGAAATGCAAGCGCTGTCTGGAATTTTAGAGCGTAAGGCTCCTCGGCAGGGCTCCGGGTCAAGAGTAGAAAGGAGAACATTCAGAATTCCCACCTTTGCTTTGCGACTCTAGGCCTGTCCCTCCTCACCTCACCTCCCGCAAGCGCTCACATGCGCCCTTCCGGGCAGAGCGGAACTCTGGGTGAGTGCCCTTGGTGGTGGCCGCTCTGTGGGCTCCTGCAGTTACACTAAATCTGTCCTTGGTACCTGGGTGCAATAGTGAGATCCCCTCCCCACAGCCCTGAACTGAGACATAAAGAAGTCTAGTTTCTATTTGGAGAATTAAGCTAGCAAACAGAACGTACAGGGTTGAATGACCAGCTGCGGGAACACCCAAGGGAAGACGTTGTCCTTGAAAACATGTGAATCACAGTGATCTGCAGAGGATGGACAGAGGTGGGATGTGTCTGTAATTCAGAGAATAGAAATTGGTACTTACTGACACTGTGGTGTGCAGTTAGGAGGAAGAAGGTGTGAACAGAAGAGGGGTGGTCAGTTCAGGGAACAGGGAAGAAAACCTCTAGGAGCCAGAAGTTAGTGATGCCTTTTCTAGTGCTGTCCAGTAAAGGGAAACTTGGCTAAGCTGACAGTTTCCTGTGCAAAGTCTCGACCAGGGTGTGAGGGTGAGCGTGCCCGAAGCTCACTGAGTTGGGGGCCCTTCCTGTGCTTACCTGGACCTTCTGAAGTTGGTCTTCCTCTGCGTCCTGCCCTCAGGGAAAGTATGCACTGATTAGGTCGATGCAAACATCCTGCCCACTTAATAACTGTCTGCGGGTAACTGTATGTCTGCACATGAGCGGTAGATACCCTTTCAATGCGCTGACAGAATTCGTGTTTCTAAGCCTGGGAGCCTGAAGACATGGATGGTGGGAAGTTCATCAAGATCAGAGACACCCTGTGGCATCCCCCTGGCCTATCCAGCAGCAGCCTCCCTGGCCCTGTCTTTTAACTGTGCTCATGTCCCTGCAACGGCAGGAGCTTGAGCGACAGTGGGTCCAACCTCCTCATTTCCCAGACTTCTCCCCAGGGTTGGATGATTTTCTGCCCAGTTCCTCTCCGTTCATACATCTCTAGTCATCTTACCTTCTCTCTGCTTCTTTCTCTGCCACCTCTGTTAAGGGCCAAGATGGCGCAGGAGGAGCCATGGGGCCATCGAGGGTGCTGGGGCCAGCACATCCCACTCCTTCGCAATCCTTCCTTCTTCGTTCTGAGTTCCTAACTGGAAGAGGTCAAATGAGGATTCCATTTCCTCTCACTCCCATGGACTTTGACTTACTTGCTTTCGTGGTGTCTGAGGCCTTTCCCACAGCAAGGCCTGGGAAGTGGGGAGCTTCTCAGAGAGGCACGTGGTTGAACCTTCGCAACCCCTCAGTGATCTTTTGTTTCCTCTGAGGATTCTCTCGGCTCCAGGCCCTCCAGCCCTAACTCCTGCAAGCAAGCGAGCAGCCGGGGAGGGGGGGGGGTGGGCAGGTCTCTGCACAATTTAGGCCCTTGCCAAACTGGAGAGGCCCCAGGCTTCAGTGGAAACACCGGATTTCCTATCGTACCCCACCCCCCCAGGCAAGTCTCTCCCCGCTTCTCAAAACCTTCTTTCTGCTGCTCCAAAGACCTTTTATGCAGTAGGATATATTTCTTCTTGTCTTCTGGAAGAGCTGGGCTCGGGTTGTAAGCACATGAATGTAAAACCATCCCTGGGGCCCCCTCTTCCCTTTGTCTTGGCAGATACTCAAAGTCTGATAAAGCAATTTGGCCATCTCCTCTGCAGTTTAAAAGTTCCATGTGTTGTGTATATGCTTCTTAATGAGGCTAGTGACTCCATCCCTGACTTGCTAACTCAGCTCCAAAATTCAGGAGAAGGTCGTAGCTGGAAAGAAACTTAGTCAAACTACCTCATTTGGCAGATAAGGAAACTGAGGCTCAAAGATTTTAAATGACTGCCAGCTAGCTAATGGCAGAGTGTCTTACTCTGGCTACTATAAATATTTGAGTCATTGTTAATTAATGATGAGGTCAGATCCTGTGCAGTTACATGCTAAGAATTTAAATACAGGAAATAGATCATGTACCCAAAAGCCCAACTACCAGAAGCATCTAAACAGCACAATTGTTATGAAGGGATTTCTAAAATAATTATCCTTTCTAAAAAAAATTACTCCAGTGTAATTAAAGAACTGCTTATAATGCACACTATATATTCACAGTGTGATCTACAGGGCTGTGGATGGGGGGTTGGTGGTGTCACGGCTGCACCATCCATACCACGTGGACAGGATGGTCACAGTGACCTTGTGCTAACACAGACACTGTGACTATTGTCAGTCAGTGACCCACTCAGTAGATGGCATTATTTCAAAGTATCAAGCTGCCATTGTACACATGTACATTACCTCATAAATACCCTCTTTCCCCAGTGGTTATGTTCGTTTAGAATGGAGATATCTAAACTCCAGGAATATTATTAATCCAGAACCAGCCAGATCCTGACATTCTGAGTAAACAGTCTTCAATCACAGACTCACAAACCTGTTTTAGTATTTGAAGCCACAGCAAATATATTTTAGAAGTAGGTGGGAACAGAAACCATTTGTAATACTCATTTTGGTTTTCTGGTCCTCAGCTGTTTTCTTGCACTCACCTGGTCTGTGAGAAAGCACGCATGAGTCTACCTGCACCTTCCACTCATTCCCATTTTTGTCATTTGGACACATAGTCCATGTTTTAGGACATATAATATCTTCAAGTGCTAGATTCTCAAAATAGCTGCCAGACCATTCTTTTTCACTTCATTCATTTTTTCCCTTTTCCTATTCTTCAAGGGTCATCAGACCCAGAAACTGAAGGACCCTGATCCTGTCTTGATGTGCATTTCTCTCATCTGTAAAATTGAAGGCTGAATGACGTAATCCCTGAGGTCCCTTCTAAGTCCTTACCTTCTATAATGTATATGGGAAGACCTCTTTCTTCCCCTAAAATCCCAGCATAGACAATGGAAAGCCTCACTTCCCAGAATCCTTCGTGTGCCCTCAAATGCACCTTTCATGGCCTTTAGCACATGTTATTGTTGCTGTTCATCATCTCTTTCTCCTGTGGACCACAGCCTCCTAGGGGCTGGTCATCTTTTCTTCTCTAGCCAAGAAAGCTCTTACCTCAGGACCTTTGCACTTGCTGTTCTCTCTGCCTAGAACCTTCCCACAGATATTCTTCTGGCTCAGTGCTCCAGGCTCACTTCATTCAGATCTCTTCTCAGAGATGCCTTTCCTAGTCACCTTGTTTAACTCCCTCTCTCGCTATCCCCTGACACTACATGGTTATCTTCAGAGTACTAATCACCATCTGAGGTTATAATATTTTGCATTTTACTACCTCGCCATTATCAGAACATGGGCATGAAGCTCTGTAGGGATGTTGTCTGTTTTGTGTAGGAGCCAGCACGTGATAGGCACTCAATGAATATTTGTTGAATGAATGAACAGTAGATGTTTAATCAACGTTGGTTTTCTTTTATAATGTGAGCATTTCCTAAAAGTCAGAAGAAGAATCCAGCCCAGAGCATAGGAAGATTAGATGATGGTTGAGGAACGTGGAACTTAGCAGAGGTCAGAGTAGGAGGACGTCTAGACTCCAGGACAGTTGGAAGGGAGTTAATACATGACGATCTGGGCATGGTCTGGAGAACCAGAGGACCCTTTCATACCCCCAGCCAGGATTTAGTCACTGAATTTTGGGTGACCCTGGGCCTGTGGCAGATGATTAGTTTCACTTAGTTAAGTGTTTCTCAACCTTTTTTGATTATTATCCTTCTCTCTCCACCTGGAGAAAAATTAAATTTAACTTCTAACATGAGAAGTGACATACTAAGGAATAAGATTTTGTTGGGAGGATTGAGCTTTGGCAGGTGGCGGAGGGGGAGATGGCTGCTAACCATTATAATAACTGACTTTTTTTGCCTCCCCCAGAACTAATTTTCACTGTCTTGGGAGTAATATTGGCTCTACTGAAAATGCATGACTTAGCTGCAAAGGGGATCTAAGAAAGTTGGTGGATTCTAACACCGTATCAATGCATTATCTCAGGAACAGAAGCATTTCATTTTGAATGCTAAGGCTGTCAGCTTCAAGCTACTCAAAATTAATTTAAATTATCATGGCTATTTGCTTGAGATGGGAAACTAATTGGAGAATTATATGTGATAGACAACAGTGGAGTGGGTTGTCGCAGTAAACCTCCTTGTCCACGAATTCTGTTCACTGTTGAAATGGATTGATCTTCAGGATGGGAAGTTTTTAGACCTCTGCACAGACTAGCCATTGAGGGATGTCAGTATTTTTAACTGCAGATTTCTCTTCTCTGTCTTCTCTGGGTCGACATTTTGCTCACTGGAATGTTTCACTGGATATTGTGGAAGAACCACAGTTTTCATAGTATCACAAAATCATTTATTGTTTCCTATGCCCTGAGTCATCTCAAATCATTGCAAGAGGATGGGAATGCCTCCACTTTCCCTGTTTATAGAAAATCTCAGGAAAATGAGTTGATTTTCATTTCAGGAATAGGAACTAGAAGGATTACTGAAAAGTTCTCAATTATAGGTATGGAATTGGAAGGTTGTGTAGCCCATGAACACCTAAGAATAAGACTAAGTGTCTTGCAACAGCTTTTCCTCTTCTAAAAACTGCTTTCCCACCC